>JBBPJP010000499.1:0-20796 GCA_038088775.1 Boletus barrowsii | reverse complement strand
GGCCCACGATCAAGATTCTCAAGACTGCTTTCAGGGAGGGCAGTACCTCTGCGGAGGAAGAGGAGGGCTACCAGGCCATGGCTGAGGTAAGAACAGCCACTTGCCAAGAGTGCCAAAAGGAAGCGATCAGGGCAGCACCACAAGCCAGGGCTGTACAATCTGGACCATGGAACAATAGGTTTTCAGCCCTAGCACCAGCGGACCTCTAGGAGACCACCTTGGAGGAAGCCCAGGAGAATTATCCTGGCACGTACGCAAATGGTGAAACAGTCCAACCAATGCTGGATGCGGACGCAGCTACTCCCACGGGTCACAGGACGGGGCTTGGACCACAACCTTCTTTGCAAGAGACCGCTACGAGAAACACAGTCAAACATGGAATAAAGGTGGTAAAAGCGGTGAGTGAAGAAGGGGAGGACGCTTGGAACCAACCAAGGTCAGGAACACCTGGAACCAACCAGGGTTTCTAAAGGGCAGGAACAGGTCGACGTCATTGCCTACCAATAGTTTTTCTTACAGATGTTTCCCAGTGTTTGTGTCAGGGGTGTCCTCGCAATCCATATCTATTCCCATCACCCTCTACCCCCCTGACCGCACTGCATTCAAAAGCGTCAACACAAAAGCCCTCATCAATTCAGGGGCAACCAGTTGCTTCATTGACTATGCTACCATGGTGGCATGCGACATTCCCACTATATGACTCAAGACTCCCTTACGGGCAAGCAATGTTGATGGTACGCCAAATCAAAACGGCCTGATATGCAAACAGGCATCGGTGCTAATTCAGCTTGGAGAAACAACCAAACTCCGAGACTTCCTTGTTATTGACTGTGGCAAGGATGACATCATCCTTGGGCTTCCTTGGCTCTGTGACCATAACCCAGAGATCAACTGGAGTACAGGAACCGTCCACATCCGCAATATGGAACCGACTGTACAGGAGTACATGAGGAAAGGTGAAGACGAAGTGGCTGCAGCCCACACTATCAATGTCTTCGATAGGAAATGCCAGGTGCAAAAACTCTGGTGACGTAGAGCTCTGTGGTGGAAGCATAATGTCGAACCGGTAACCCACCTGAAGGTACCTGACGTGGATCCAACCACACAGTGGGAGGAAGTACCAGCGCTCATAGATTGTGAGGAGGATGAGGAAGACGAGCCCACTAGACCCTCCATTAGGAAAACAACAATATCAACTTCTCTCACCCAAGACGCAAAGAAGACTAAGGTGGAACTCCCGCAGGACTTCTAGGATTTTCAGGACGTCTTCCAAAAGAAGGATGACAGTCCTCTTCCGCCCTATTGGTCGTTCGATCACAGCATAGATCTAGATGACTCATTCCAACCAAGGGTTGCCAAGGCCTACCCGCTCAATCCCAAGGAGCAAGAGGCATGTAAAGATTCCATAGATGAACACTTGAAAGCTGGACATATACGGCCATCTAACTCTCCCCAGGCATCTCCATTCTTCTTTGTCTCAAAGAAAGATGGCAATCTTCGCCCCTGCCAAGATTACCATTTCCTTAATGAACACACCATCAAGAACATGTACCCTCTCCTGCTCATTAAAGACTTGATGGATCAGCTCACAGGATCCCGTCATTTCATGAAAATGGACATCCATTGGGGCTATAACAATAAGAGTAAAGATGCCTGGAAGGCAGCGTTCATCATGCCCTTCGGCCTCTTTGAGCCTCTCGTAATGTCTTTCGGCCTTTGCAACAGTCCAGCGACTTTCCAGTCGTTCATGGACTTTATTTTCAAGGATATGATAGTGGAAGGATGGTTGATCAGCTACATGGATGATATGTTGATCCACTCTAAGGATCTCAAGGAACATCACAAAAGGACGAGGCAAGTATTAGAGCGGTTACACCAGAACCGGCTCGGCCTCAAACTGGAGACATGCACGTTCGATGCATCTGAGGTTGAGTTCCTTGGTATGGTCATTTGCAAGGGTATCATCAAAATGGACCCTACCAAGCTCTCAGCGATCGAGTTGTGGGAACCTCCCACTTTGGTTTGTGCAGTCTGCTCATTCATAGGGTTCTGCAATTTCTACTGCAAGTTCATACCAAACTTCTCTGAACTCGCTCGGCTAATCTTGGATTTGACAAAGAAAGGGGAGCCGTGGTCCTGGATGCACAAGGAACAACAGGCTTTCGACCTCCTCTGAAAGGCCTTCACCTCTAAACTGGTCTTAATGATGCCGGATACATCAAAATCATTCTTCATTATGACAGACGCCTCACTTACGGCTTCTGGAGGCATACTAATGCAAAAGGATGGCAATGGCGACCTGCATCCTTGTTGCTATATCTCTAAGATGTTCTCCCCTGTAGAACGCAACTACAACATTTAGGACAGGGAACTTCTAGTGGTTATACACACGCTAGAAGAATGGCATCACTACCTTACCAGAACCGACTGGCTGGTGACTGTGCTCACAGACCACAAGAATCTGTGCTACTTCAAGGACCCTCGCAAGCTCTCTAGGTGGCAAGCTAGATGGCTTCTCATGATTCAGGACTACGACCTCCTGTTTCAACACGTACCTGGGACCAATATGGGACCAGTGGATGCTCTCTCGTGGAAGGATGTCCTGGATATGTTGGTAGACAATACCAAGGTTACCCTACTTCCAGGAGAGCTCTTCTTGAAATGAATCAACATCAACCTCTGGACTGCTATTGAGCAGTCATCTACCTCCAACAACTTTGTCATTAACCAGCTACGCCAACTCCATGGGGGTACCTTGGGTATCCCTCAATCATCTATCCATGACTGGCGTTATGACAAAGGTATACTCTATTTCAAGGATCAGGCTTATGTGCCTGAAGCTCACCGGAATGATCTCCTCCATGTCATCCATGCTTTGCCCGCAGGTGGTCATGGCAGTTACTACTGAACCGTGAACACAGTACAATGTGACTATTGGTGGCCTGGACTCACCACTTTTGTGCGTCAGTTCATTCAGGACTGTGCTGTCTGCCAGGCCAACAAGGTCAACACCCATCCCACTGTCCTGCCTCTCACCCCTCTTCTGATCGCTTCCACACATCTCTTTCAATGTCTCTCTGTCAATCTCATCATGGACTTGCCGCCATTTAAAGGTTATGATTCAGTTATGGTCATGGTTGACCATGGCCTTACGAAGGGGGTAAATTTCACCCCAACTCACAAAAGCATGGACACCGGTGTTGCACAGCTCTTCTTTGAAAAGGTCTTTCCCCGCTTTGGACTCCATGATAAGGTTATCTCAGTTCGTGGTCCGCAGTTCGCCTCGGCCTTCCCTCTAGAACTAGCGAGGCTACTTGATTATGATCCACTTCTCTCTTCTGCCTACCATTGACAGACTGATGGAGAGATGGAACAGGTCAACCAGGAACTGGAAACCTATCTTTGGATCTTTTGCCAAGGAGATGCCACCCGATGGTTGGACCTATTGCCAATGGCGGAGTACTGTCACAACTCCTCCATCCATTCTGTAATGGGAAAGACTCCATTTAGCCTAATGATGGGATACGAGCCAAGGGCCTATCCATCTCTAGGAATCACCACTTTCCTCCCCACCCTAGAGCAACGCCTGGGAGATCTCGATGAGGCGCGCAGAGAAGCCACTGCTGCCCATGAAAAAGCCCAACGATACATGAAAGAACACGTAACATCAAAATTTAAACCTTGAAAAGTAGGAGATAAGGTACAGCTCGAGGGCCATAACCTGAGACTCCACTACCCTTGTTGCAAACTCGCCCCTCGCCACAAAAGCCCATTTGAAATTTCACAGGTTATATTACCTGTCTCATACAAACTCCACCTACAACAGACTTGGAAAATTCACAATGCCTTCCACACATTGCTTCTAACTCCCTATCGGGAAACCACCAAACATGGACCAAACTTCCTTCCGCTTCCGTCAGACATCATTGATGGTGAAGAGGAGTTTGAAATCAACCAGATCCTATCTCATTGGGGCTCCGCCCGCCGACACCACTATCTCGTTTCGTGGAAAGGATACCTGTCCTCCGAAAACACCTGGGAACCTGAGTCCAATCTTGGACATGCTGTGGACCTCCTCAAAGAATATAAGGCCAGGGATCCTGTTGCCTTCCCCCCATCTTAAAACCCTCAGTCCTCACTTGCTTTTGAGTGGAGCCCCAGCTCCTCTATCATTTTTTCACCATCATTGTTCCATGTCGTCATTGTCACTCAATGCAATCCCCTTCCAACTTCCAGTCTGCGTCCACAGACTCCCTGCCACAGCCTGACGAATCCTCTATACTTCAGTCCTTGAGAACCCCGCTGCTGCCATCACTATACCCTCTGTACCATCCTTTTGAGATTGACCAGTTCTCAAATCTCTGGTCGTCATCTTTCATTCATATGCCACTACTCAAACCCTCCATGCACAGCTCTTTCCCAATGGGACTCTACCTTTCTATGCTGCAGCCATGGAGCAATCCATCCATGAATCCCAAGAGGCTATACTGGACGCCCTCCATGACCACAGATTCAATGATGTCCTTCATGGACTCCCTCACCCCTCTTCACCCACATCCTTAGACCCATCCTCAACACTCTACCCATCAACCTTCATACCTACTACCTGGACAACGACCCTGACCATCCATGGGATTGGGATACTTGGGCCAGGGATTACCCTAGAGATATCTGGGCCGATGACTGAATTGTCACCCCTGGATCTCCCGGATCATCCACCGACACCACATCCACTGAGCCACTTCCTGTCCCACCTCTGCTGACACCAGCCACTCGCCCACCTTTCCGAACTGGAGATCCTAGCCCTGGAGCTGCAGCTCACTTCTCCACTGACCACCCTGACGTCCTTGCTTTCCTTGCTACTGTTCCTCTCCTCAGACGAGAGACCCCTATCCCTGAACCCACCAATATATTTCCCACTCGAGAACATCCCACCACTCCAACACCTGTTACAATCACCTGATTAACGGTAATGGACTTAACATTTCTTTTCTTTCTTTTACCCCTAGCTATTCTCTTTCACATAGTCATGCTTCTATTCATCTCCGCTTTGACTTCTCTTCCATTCCCTTTCATTTCCCAAACATGTGCATCACGCCTGTTTGGCTATGCATACCAGTGCTGCCACATACATGCACATCATGCATGTTAGGCTGTGTGTTGCTATGCTGCCACACCTCATGTATTCCTCATGTTGCCCAGTCCCAAGGATACTTACCATATATAGTGTAGCATAGCTTGGTCTGTGCACACATGTACTTACTATATAAACCCCAAATACATCGCCAGGAGGACCTTAGTCTTGTCCTCTTGGAGTTTCCCCCTCAGGCAACTCTAGTCTTCACTTCTCATTAGTCATCTTTTTCCCTGTCCAAGCAACCTAGCACCAGCTTCACTTAAGTGTGAGTCTGAGGGTTGTTTCACTAGGACAAGACTATTCTTATCTCGCTACCTTGGTTGCAGATGACTATTGATGTAGATCACTGAAGCACAATACGAAGTTCCCTACCACCCACCATACGCTCAAGTTTCGTTCGCACCCTCCAGTACGTTTAGGAAGATACAATGAACTACACAGAGCTCAAGATATCTTTTTAGTGTCTGCTCCTCCCTCTTACATTGCATTGGTAAAAGGATCATTGCTCGTACCCAATGGGCATATATCAGAAGTTCGGGAGTGGTTCAGGTCGACCCAAGAAGAAAACAGGTTGTTAAATTTAGTATACCCTCTGATACCAGTATCAGAAGCGGAGGCAGGGCTGGCGCATTACGGACAAGCGCAGGAGCCAGGCAGTCCCCACCCATTGTCTCTCATCCTTTCGGACTACGAGAGTCTACAGGAAGTGCCAGTCGCTCCCCTCGTCCCCTCGGTTAACCAAGACGAGGAGTACGACCCCAATGACTACGACCCCCCAGCACAACCCCTGATCCCACAGGAGTTAATACAGTTATTCATGCCGGAGAGAGTAGTAGATTGGCTCGTAGATGGGCTAGCAGACAGAGTCAGGACAGAGCGGATCAGGCAAAGGGAGCCCACACCATATCAAGTCCACAGACCTAGACAGAGGAGAGAGTGGCCAGCAGCCACCAGGGTTAGAGAAGAAAGGACAAGGAATTTGTAGCCCGGAGAAGACAAACTCCAGTGGTTACCAAGTCTAAGGCCTAGAGACAGGATCTTCGGAGCAGTAAGGTGTCCCAGGCTCGCACCTGACACAGCAGTGCCTAGAATACATCATCTAGCAGCACCAAACCCCCCTCTACTCCCTCATATCTAGTTTAATCAATCATGGCTATAGGTTTTGACCAAGGAGTGTTTGAACAGAATCTGAATAGCAATGGGATAAGCCCCACAGTAACCCAAGAACTCGTAGCAATGTTTGATTGGTTCACAAATGAACATAACAGTCACATCGCTACTCTAACACACTACCATGCGCAAATAGTAGCACTACAAGGTCAAGTAATGGCATTGCAAGTAGGAAATGCAGCACCAGCGGCAGCAGCCTCCAAAGCTTCATGAATGAGCAAGATATTCCAAGACCCTGGAAACTACAATGGCTCAAAAGGGAAATTCAAGGAATGGTAGACAAAGGTTAAGGCATGGATTGCCGAAACTCCCACTGTATTCCTGACAGGCACCAATAATGCCCTGATGGCAGTGCTATCATGCCTTGAGAGCCCCACAGCAGGCGGGTTTGCTTGCACAAGGATAGACCATCTATTAAATGGCAGTACATACACATGGCCAGAGCTGGAGGACAAAGTACAAGCTTTGTTCTGCTCTGTTAATCAACAAGAATGGACTTGAAAGAAACTGAAAGAGCTCAGACAAATGGAGTTGATGCCCATAGATGAATGGATCATCAACTTCCAAAGGTATGAACCACAGGCAGGTATGGATACCACCCATCTAGTGGAAATCATCAAGCACAATGTCCAACGCCCGATAATTGACAAGATCTTACTGGATGGGACTCGCCCTGCCACAGTTATTGAGTATCTCGCAAAGATCTGAGAAATAGGCACAAGGAAGCAATTAATAGGCTTCATACACAGCGGCAGTAGCTGAAGATCCACTAAAGACCCTAACACCATGGACATAGACGCCATCGGCAGAAAGCCCTCTATGTCCAATGGGCCAAAGAAATGCTACAACTGTGGTAGAGACCACTTCGTAGCTAATTGTAACAAACCAAAATTGCAATGTCCTGATTGCAAATTCCTTGGTGGAGGACACTGAAAAGGTTGTTGCCGAGAAGGGCGCAAATTAAGGGATGTTAAAGAAGAAGGTGCCCATTCATGGGATGAATGCCCTTCAGGACAAGACGTCCGAAGCATGAACTATGATGAAATGAAGGTATACTTCTGGGATCTTAAAGATACTGAAGACAAGAAGGGAAAGGGAAAGCCATGTGAACAAACCGGGTGTTCACACAGATATGGTCAAGAAGGTATGCTTTAATTTAACTGACAATAACAGATTTCTGCCACTAGCTGGCAAAGAGTCTGAAGAATCAGACAATAATCTTCTATATTAATGCCAAGTGGGTCTTTACCATCAGTTGACGATGTGAAGCTCGGCAGGGGCTTCACACCTGTGCTTAATTCACTTTCCACAACTATCAACCAAATCCTGGAAGAAGTGTGCATAAGAAGCACAGATATACAAAAGGAGATATGTATGACCATACAGGTCTCTCCTTCTCACGGAAAAGGTTTCATCACTGCAGAAGCACTACTTGACAGCGGTGTAAACATAATATTCATTGATCGCGCATGGGCTCAGAAACATCAGCTACCCCTGACCCCTCTATGCAATCCTATTCCTGTGTATAATGTTGATGGAACTAAGAATTCCACTGGAAACATTACACACTCTGCAGAAGTAGTGATCAACTACCAAGGACACAGAGAATGTGTCACAGCTGAAATCACAGATCTTGGCAAGAACCAGATCATTCTCAGCTTCTCTTGTTAAAGAAGCACAAATTATAGATTGGACTATGGGCACAGTTGAAATGAAACGCTGCCCTAGGTCGTGCTCTTTCTTGCAGGACAAGGAGTCATTTCTATGCCACGCAGATAAAGAAGAAGAAGAGAATGCCTACTTTGCTTATGTAGTATGTGCAGCTTTAGATAAGCCTACCCCTAAGAAGGAACCTACAGACGAATTAGTTCCGAAGGAGTTCCACAAGCATTTCAAAGTATTTCATAAAGGAGAATCAGAAAGAATGCCAATAAGGAAACCATGGGATCACGCCATCAATATGAAAGACATGTTCACTCCTAAGAAAGGACAGTTCATTCCCCTATCTGTTGAAGAACAACAGGAGGTTTCCACGTTCATTGATGGTCAACTTAAGAAGGGTTACATATGACCTTCTAAGTCTCTACAAACATCACCCGTGTTCTTCGTACCAAAGAAAGATGGACGAAAATGGATGGTACAGGATTACCAATACCTTAACGAACACATGGTTACAAACAATTATCCACTGCCCCTAATTTTGCAATTGGTCAACAAGCTCAAAGGGGCACAGCTATTTACGAAAATGGATCTCTGATGGGGATACAATAATGTACACATCAAAGATGGTGACGAATGGAAGGTGGCTTTCATATGCTTTAGAGGAGCATTCAAACCCCTCATCATGTACTTTGGGCTATGTAACTCCCCCAGAACATTTCAAGCAATGATGAATGAAATCTTTGCCAATATGGATGACGCAGTCGTTGTCTACATTAATGACCTTATGATATTCACAAAAACTGACGATTGGGAAATGCACAACAAGTTAGTATTGGAAGTGCTCCAACGTCTAGAAGAAAATGATCTATGTGTAAAACCAGAAAAATGCTCGTTCCACATCACAGAAGTAGAATTCCTGGGTATGATTGTAGGAAAAGATGGTATAAAGATGGATGAAACAAAGGTGAAAGCCATTGTAGAATGGCCAATACCAAAGAACATCCGAGGAGTTAGAAGCTTTCTAGGATTAGCTAATTTCTATTGAAGGTTCATCCAAGATTATGCCAAGGTGGCTAGACCACTGAATGACCTAACAAAGAAGGAGAACCCTTTTGAATGGAAGCAGGAACAACGGGAGGCATTTGACACATTGAAACACCATTTCACCACAGCCCCTATCCTTGCATTTCCAGATGATAATGCTCAGTTCCGCTTAGAAAGCGATGCTTCTAATTACACAACAGGGGCAGTTCTATCTATACAGAAAGATGACAAATGGTACCCTGTTGCCTACTCCTCGCACTCTATGTCTCCACAGGAACAGAATTACCCTATCACTGATAAAGAAATGCTTAGTGTCATCTGTTTGCTGGAGATATGGCACCATTATTTAGAAGGCGCATGTCATGAATTTGAAATTTGGAATGATCATGCGAATCTGCAATTCTACATGACTCAGCAAGATCTCAACAGAAGACAAGCACATTGGGCACAATACTTATTGCGCTTCAATTTCAGATTCATAAGCCTGGAGTTTCTATGGGAAAAGCAGATGCTCTCTCTAGACAAGAAGATCATACTATCAGTCTAGAAGATGATAATAAAGGAGTATCAGTAATAACCCCAGAGAAGATTAGGGCACAACACAGTCTGCTCTCTGATGAAGGGAATCACATAAAACAAAGAATAACAGATGCCACTAGACATTTTAAGGAAGAAGATATCCATGGCTTGTGTAAAGATTGGGGCATATACATGGAGGATGATGGATTCCTTTACGACATGCTCCACAAACTCTATGTGCCTGATTATGAAGACCTATGCATGGAAGTCATGCGGTTACACCACAACACCCCTATGGCCGGACATGCCAGTTCAGACAAGACACTAGATTTACTGCAATGCAGTTATTGGTGACCAGGTTTAGCCACATTTGTAAAGAATTACATTGCTCGATGTGATCGATGCCAACGGTTCAAGGGAACTAATCAAGCCCCAGCTGGCTTGTTACGTCCTCTTCCTATTCCTGATCATCCATGGGAACACATATCAGCGGATTTCACCACGGATCTCCTGCTTTCCCAAGGCTATAATTCTATTCTGGTAGTAGTTGACAGGTTCTCGAAGGAAGTCAAGTTAATTCCCTGCATGAAGACCGCCACAGCACTTGACACAGCTAAATTATATCTCAACCACGTTTGGAAGTACCACGGTCTTCCATCTTCTATCATCTCCGACAGAGGACCACAATTTGCCAGTACAGTTATGGCAGACATTTGCCACTCTCTCGGTATTAAACCTAAATTATCCACTGCATTCCACCCACAGACGGATGGACAGACAGAATGCATGAATCACGAAGTACAGCATCTCCTTCGCCTCTTCACATCAGAAACACAAGATAAATGGGTTGATTGGCTTGCCATCACCCAGTTCTCTATTAATTCCAAGAAGGCCACTACCGTGGGCAAGTCCCCGTTTGCAGTTACATGGTCATATGAGCCACGCATGGGAGTCGAGGCATGGAACTCTAAAGCTCCTGCTACCCTGGAATTCACCGACTGCATGGCTGACATGTTGGAACAAGTTAAATCCAGCTTATCTGCGGCTCAGGACCGCATGAAACATAATGCTGATAAGCACTGATCTGATGCCCTGGCATATGACATTGAGGATAAGGTGTGGTTAGCCACATCAAACTTGCATTTGACACGCGCTTCACGAAAGCTCTCTGAGTGATGGCTTGGACCCTATGAAGTGATTGAAATCATGGGTCCCAATGCGGTTAAATTGCACCTCCCCTCCTCCATGAGAATTCATCCTGTTATCAATGTCTCACGACTAAAGCCATATAAGGAAAGATCACCTGGTCAATCCACCTTTCGGCCCAGACTGGTCCTAGTAACCGAAGATCATGATGATGAATGGGAAGTTGACTATCTAGTTGACTCTAGGTTCAAGGGTCGTCGCCTGGAATACCTCGTGCATTGGAAGGGCTATGATGACACTGATCATATGTGAGAACCAAAGTCTAATCTCACACACGCAAAAGATGCACTTCGAGATTTCCATTGGTCTCACCCCTCAGCGCTGCACACCCTGGACATGTCATCTGCTGATTTCTCTAAATTATTCGTGGATTGTGAGAACTTCACCACGTTGAATCCGCACAAGTTGCCTTTTGATCGCCTAGAAGTCAATCTTTAGCCCAGGGGTGTGTCCGGGTCAACAACGCTCTTGACACTATATAAGTGCATTCACTTTTGGTTGAGCCTTCTGATAATAACATTGACAACAATGACTTGGTGATACCACCACCCCCCACCGCAACAGCAACATCATGACAATGACATCAATGCTGTGGCACTACCACCACCACCTCAATGACTGCTTGATGGCATGATCTACCCCACACCAACAGCGGCAATGCAACAACAACAACAACAATGTGGTGGTGCCACCATCATCTTGACAACATCAACAATGACCACTTGATGGTATGACCACCCCCATACAAATGGTGATGACATGGTGACAATGACATTGATGCAGTGCCATCACCACCATGACTTAGTGGCCATCCCATTCCCATATCAACAGCGACCATGCTGTAAAGTACTAGATGTCCTTGCTCTGGTGGTGAGTAGAACTATGCTAGAAAAGAGGGTGCGAGTATAACTCGATCCAGGGGAGTAACAGGGAATGCTAGAGGACTTGAAGGAAAGTCAGAGTATCCTGGAGATGTCCACGGAAACATTCCAGAAGGTAGTCCAGAAATTTGGGAAATGGAAGGGAGGCAGTCCAAGGCAATCTGAGGGTCGGAAAGAGGTTGGAAAGGTGAAAGACAAGTTTAGGAACAATGGGGAACGATGGCAGACACACAGAAGTGCATAGAATGACAAATGGACAATGGAAGTAAACTGAAAACACACAAAAACTGTTGTTCCTGTCATAGGATGACAGGTGTTATATATAGTCACCGGGCAAACCCAAGACTGTATAGCTAAGGTTATAAGTATATCCAGATAGATTAGTCCGAATACTGGTCTATCCGGTGTTGAATCCGATGTTTTCCAGGATGGACTAACAGACTACAGTACTGGACTAGCACGGAATGGACCGGACTACTACCGGACTACTAATGGACTACTAATGGACTATATGGACTGTCTATGGGAAAGAATGAACAAGTACTGACCAGGTTCTGGATAGGATGGATAGATGGATAAGAATATAGGACACAATGGAAGGTTGACACAGCTCTCTACAACGCAACAATGACAACATTGATGTGGTGGTGCCACCACCACCACAATGATGATGATGACTCGCTGGCAGTTTCACCCCCACATCAATAGCAATGACACAACAACACAACAAAGGTCCTGGTGGTGCCACTGTCACCATGATGATGATGACTCTCAGTGGCACAGCCATGTAACACACCATTAAGATCTCTAACCACATCTCTAGTATTGCCAGTGCAATGCTCCTAATGGAGCTCATTGATACAAATCACTGCTCCATTATTGATGCATGCTTTGTAAACTGTAAGTCGTCTGCAACTCACCATTTACTGATACTCAGCATTGGGGAGCTCTCACCTATGTCAATCAATTTCTGCACACTGCTCTCTCACAGCCCCATGATAGCCCATTCACCTGCTGGGCTGTCAAGGTGAACCTGGTCACCATGCGGGATGGTACCAGGAAGGCAAGGACTGTTGCTCTTGTGGTATGTGTTATGCTCCCTCACCATATACCCCCATCTTAATGATGCATTCCACAGGAATAACAGCTTATATACATTTTGAAAAGTTGACTTTATTTGTGCCATACTAACTACTTATTGATTGTATTGCAAGTATAATAGGTTTAGCTAGGATTTTATGCTGCCTGTGTACATTGTCTTGTCTTGGCTAGTAAAAACATTCTATTCCATGCGTAAAGTGTTGGCATAGCAGTGTGACTACATCAGCAAAACTACAAAAAGTCTGAGATGACTGGACTGACTAGATTAAGTGGAGCCAGTTCTTTCAGTAGCACAGTGATTCAGCTAATCAGTTATCCAATAGCTGCAGTAGTTTCAGCAATCCAGGAATCCAGTGTTCAAGTTATTCCAATTATCTCAGTAGTCTAGTGATCCAGTTGTCTAGCATGTTAAGTAATCCAATAAACCAGCATTCCAGTCTCACAATAATTTCAGTATCCCAGTAATTCAGTAGTTCAGTAATCTAATGGTTTCAATATTCAAGTAGTCCAGTAATCCAATGTAATAGTCAATTCAGTAAGTCAGTAAGTCAGTAATACAGCTACTCCAGTGATACAGAAGAATTGGTAAATTCAGTCATGCAGTCATTTAGTCATCTAGTAATGAAAGTTGTCCAGTTATCCAATTATCCAATTATCCAGTCAGGTCAGTTATCCAGTCAACCCAGTCAACCACTCAATCCATTCATTCAGTCAATCCAGGCACCCAGACATACAGTGAAAGCAGTTGTCTAGATATTTAGACATCCATCCAGTTGGGTGCAGTAATCCAGATATGTATACAGTGAAAACAATAATCCAGTAATTCCAGTGATTCAGTCAGTCCAGATATACAGTGAAAGCAGTCATCCAGTGATTCCAGTGATCCAGTCAACCTAGACATACAGACAAACAGTTGGTTCAATAATCCAGACTTATAGTAAATCAAGTGGTCTAGTCTATCCAGTAATATCAGTCTTCCAGCCTTCAAGTCACCCATTATTCCAGTAAATCCAATAAATTCTTTCACTCAGTAATTATAAATCTAGGGTCCCAAAAACATAGTCAGTAGCCCATAAATGTAGTGATACTCCATTTTTCCTTACAAGCCACTACAGACCAATCCATTTTGCCCTCATACATACATGGTACTGTCAGCATTGCACAATCATGCAATCATGCATTACCTGAGGTGGGATGGGCGAGGCACAACAGGACATGTGGAGAGTTGTTAGAGGTGAGATCAACCATGTTTGGTGAGTTTGTGTCACCCTTCACATGAATTGACATGGGGAATGAGCTGCCTGGTATGACCATCGATGAGGTATCAAAGATCCCTGACATGCCATAAACACTCTCCAGTCAGATGAAAAACCTACTTATTTGAATGTAACTGGGGTGGATGCTTCAGAGCAACCCTGGTAAGATCACATGACTTGGGAGTCTATCCCTCCATCTCCAATGTTGTATCAGATAATGTATATAGAGCCGCATGGTACATGTTCAATGCAGTAAGATGGCCTGTTGTCTTTACCATTGAAAACCAAGTGAGTAGGAAGGTTGGCAGTATATACCACTACCCAACATCTAGGAGGTAAATGGTCAGCATGATACTCAGTACTTATGTCCTGCCCACCAGGCTTGGGAAGCAATGTCAGGTGATGTCTGCAATGCACCAATTGCGTCCTCAAGTCATTGATGAGCTCATCTACCAGCATCATTAGCAGGCTCAGAGATAGTCTAATAACACATGCCTATTATGATGCAGACAACCAATCCACTCTCACTCGAGGATAAGTAGCACTTGGGGATATGCTCTAGAATTTGAGCACCTTTTGGCATTCTTACTTAGTCATCTGAATTGTTGGAAGTGAATAGGTGGGTCAGAGAATGTGCTGGGTGGTGGAGACATGCAAGGTGATTTTAACAATCACACATGAAAATAAATTGCACACCTTGAGACCATCCCTGATGCATTATAGCCTTATCCTGCCATCCAGACCATTGGTGGTGAAAACATGTGTTTGGGAATATGCTAGGTTAGAGGTGGCTGTGGCAGAGACATGGGAGGCAAGATCGGACATGGTAAACATAAAGGACTTGTTGTGCTGGGTTGTAGGATACAGTTGAGACCAATTGATAGACTGACAAAAAACTCATGAGGATGGCGAAGAAACACAGTAATGTGTCAGACGCAACAAATGCTTTCTTGGTGCAGTCATCCTTGTTACATAGATACACAGTCCAGGTTTGTTTGCATCACAGTAGAAGCCGAAACCATACCTGGATACAAAGGTCAACCACATCATTTATGGGAAGGTATGACACCTCACCTGACTGGACTGCTGCATAACTAATATCATTGAGGAAGACATACACTGCTGGGCTCACACTGTGAAGTTGGTGGAGCCACACACCTTGGAGTGAGAATGTGCCTGCTGGGCATCATCTGAACTGTGGGTGGCAAAGACAACAGTTTGATAACATACTATGTTAGCTAGAGAGCTGTGATTGCTGAGGGCAGAGACAGCATTTTGACCTTCTCACCCAATCAGTTGGATAGTTTGTGTGCACTGGGTGAGGGCGAGAGCAAGTCATCATCATCGTGGGAGGGAGGGCAAGGGCAAGGGCAAGAGCAAGTGGTCCTCACCGTCCTTGTTCATCATAGAGGGAGAGTGGGAAAGCAAGAGCAGACAAGTTGTCATTATCCATTATAAAGAGATAGAGCAAGAGCAAGGGCAAGGGCAAGTAATCCTCACCATCCTCGTCCATCATAGAGGGAGAGAGGGAGGGCAAGGGTGTAGTCAAGACATGTCAAACAGTGGGAGAGGTTGTCCAGAGTAAATATGGATGGAAACAGAATGGACAGAAAGGTAGAATGAAGTATCTGTATCACAAATGACTGATGCATAAAAATGGAAGGCTTGGATGATGTATGATGACAACCAACGAGACCTTTGTTGAGAGAAGAATGAAACCAAATGAGATGATGATCCAAAATCCAAGGGAGAGAAGATATATTTTCAGTCAGTACAAAAGTCTTTATAGTCCAGGGCATGCCCCAGACTGTATCTGAAACCCTAATGAAAAATATTAACAAATGGAGACTGTATCTATAAAAACTTCTAAGGTACTCGAATAGATCCATAGGCTGTGCAAGAAAATACTATGTGATAGTCAGTGCAATGGGAATAGGAAGGAATCTATCATCCCTGCACTGGGTAATGACTCCAGAGTGTCTGGACCTACAATATCCGGTGATACATATGCTTGCAATGGTGTCTCTAAAGAGTCATACTCATCTTGAAGACAAATGGAACAGGATAGATGAAAAAAATAGATAAATCTGTGATAAGAAAACAGAATCTGATCAACAATCTGATTACAAATGAACATGGATGAACATGGATAAGAGAGGATGGACCTCAGACAACACCTAGATGAATATGGAAAAGGACAGTAGACTTAATGGATACTTGATGATGAGGATCTATGGTCTGGAAAGTGGGAAAAAGAGGGGATACAACTGTAGAGAGTCTTGAGCTCCTACACCAGTGGCAAAGTCTGCAATGGCAGTCTGATGGAAGGTAGTTGCCCAAGTAGCAGCTATTCCTTTAGTCATGTAAGAGAGAGCAAAAACAACTTGTATAGGAGGATGAGGATTGGATGGGGGAAAAGAGCCAGTCAGTGGAAAAGGTTGAGCTAAGGGAAAAGCACCAAAAGTGAAGGAGTTTAAGCAATGGGAGTAGAGGATGGAGGAGTGGAAACTTGAGAGATGGTGAGCAAAGCAGAAAAGCTATGGGATAGGTCTAGTTCAATGGCTTGTTCTGCTTCAAATAAGAGTAGGATGTCAGGGTCTGGAGTGCAGTTGAAGGGGTCATTTTCTTCAGTAGAAAAGTCAGAAGGAAGGGGTTCAGGGTCAGAGTAGTGATGGTGTTAGAAGGCTTCAAAGGTTCATTGGGAAATGTTGGCAGCTTATGACAATGGTAGCTGACAAGGCATGCTTGAGCTTTTGTTATCCTTGACCTAGGTAGGGACAAGCATAGCCTTTGATAAATAAAAGCAGGAAGAGCATTGAGTCAGAAGTTTAACAAGGACTTATAGAGCACAAGGTTCAAGGGTCTGAGAGGACTTCATGGGATTGTCCACACAAAGGTCAAGGAGGCTGGGCTTAATACCAGTGGTTCAAGATTCTAAGATACTGGGCTGATTACCAGAGGAAAACAGTCAAGAGTGTAAGATTGCAGAGAACACAAAGGAGCTCAAGCATGAGGAAATGCTGGAGTAGTATCTAAGGTTGGTAGAGTAATAACCCAAGACGAACTTGGGCACAGAGAGGGGGGTGAAGCAGAGGCAGAGCATTCTGGCAGGAAAAGTGTGGTACTTCTTTCCGATGTCAGAGAGTAATATGTTGCACGGGAGCTCTTTCAAGCACTGGTGCTTTGCAGGGGGGGCCTGAAGGGCCTGGGGGGAGTGGGGAAGAGGATGAAGAGCGAACGGGTGCTTGTTTGGTCATGGTGGTGCCCCACTTCCTAGACTTCACCTTCTCCTGGACGACCACCCCTTTCATCTTACACTCCCGGACCAATTCTCCTCTAGAATCGCCAAGTACAGGGAACGTCAAAGGGTCCTTGCTGAGATCAACCGAAGTCAAGGGTGGAACACTGACGCCCTTCCTTCTGTCTCTGAATTAGCTGCCATCCCTCCTATCCCTCTCCTTACCACACCCGAACCCAACTCTCCAATCATTCCTGACGAGGAACCCTCTGTCGTATACCACGACCCTGACCTGGAACCAACCGGCCTACAGGACATTGACGTTGACCCGGCTCCAGAAGACAATATGGTATCAGAAATAAAGGCCGGCCTTCCCGAGGACTTTTCCAGGGAGGCAGAGGATGCCAACAGATGGCTCCTATTGATGAACGCCTACTTCTTGATCAACGACAAGCTTTTCTCTGAGACCACTAAGTCCCTCACTTTTCTTAACAAGATTAGCAAGGGCTGGGGAAAGACTTTCACAGAAGGATGGCTGATGAAACTGGCAAACCCTCACCTGCCAGATGAGTTAAAGACCTTCAAAACTATTACAGACGCATTTGAGACTGCCTTCTCCCCCTACAATGTAGCTGCTAAAGCAAGGATCGACCTCCCAAAACTGAGACAGACCACTGGCAGAGACACTGAAGGATCTTGGAGCGACAGATTCACAATGTACGCTTCGCAATTCCAACTACTCACTGAAAAGTCTGGCATCACCAACCCCAACACACTCATTGAGTGGTTCATCCATGGACTTAGCCCCCGCCTCGCCACGATGATCCTGTCATGCGAGAATACTCCAGGAACCTACCAGGAATGGATAAAGAAGGCAGGCCAGTTCTCCCAACAGCTGCGGAGGATTGGAGATCTTAGGAAAGGAGTCGCTCATATCCCAGCTCCTCACTCCCGAACTAGTCACAGAGACCCGTACGCGATGGACATAGATGCCGTGCATCTATCGCCGACTCAGCGCGCTGAGTACATGCGGAACAACAAATGTTTTACTTGCCATAAGGTTGGCTGTAGGTCGTCCAACCATGGGATCTGGAACCGACCGGACATCACGTCCCCGCCAGAACCCATCTTCCGGACGCTCCGCACGTCCAACATACAAGACCCCACAACAGAGGGCGCGAACCACCACCATGGAGGAAGATGAAGAAATTTCCGCCTACCTAGAGAGTATGGGTAGAACCAAGAAAGGCCCCATGATAAAGATCCTCAAGACTGCTTTCGGGGAGGGCAGTATCTCTGCGGAGGAACAGGAAGGCTACCAGGCCATGGCTGAGGTAAGAACGGCCACTTACCAAGAGTGCCAAAGGGAAGCGATCAGGGCAGCACCACGAGCCAGGGCTGTACAATCTGGACCATGGAACAATAGGTTTTCCACCCTAGTGCCAGCGGACCTCTGGAGGGCCACCTTGGAGGAAGACCTGGGGAATTACCCAGGCATGTACGCAGATGGTGATAATGTCCAACCATTGCTGGACACGGATGCAGCTACTCCCACAGGTCACAGGATGGGGCTTGGACCGCAACCCTCTTCACAAGAGACCACTATGAGAAACACAGTCAAAAAAGGAATAAAGGTGGCAAAAGTGGTGAGCGAGGAGGCAAGCACTTGGAACCGACCAAGGCAAGATACACCTGGAACCGACCAGGGTTTTTGAAAGGCAGGAACGGGTCGATGTTGTTGCCTGCCAATATGAGTTTTAATTACAGATGTTCTCCAGTGTTTGTGTCAGGGGTTTCTTCGCAATCCATATCTATTCCCATTACCCTCTACCCCCCTGACCACACTGCGTTCAAAAGTGTCAACACAAAAGCCCTCATCGATTCTGGGGCAACTGGATGTTTTATCGACTGTGCTACCATGGTGACTTGCGACATCTTCACCACGAGACTCAAGACTCCCCTGCGGGCGAGCAACATAGATGGTACGCCAAATCAAAACGGCCTGATACGAAAACAGGCATTGGTGCTAATTCAGCTCAGAGAAACTAACGAACTCTGAGACTTCCTTGTTATTGACTATGGCAAGGATGACATCATCCTTGGGCTCCCTTGGCTCCGCAACCATAACCCGGAGATCAACTGGAGTACAGGAACCGTCCACATCCCTGATATGGAACCGACCGTACGGGAGCGCACGAGGCGATGAGAAGACGAAGCGGCCAAGGCCCATACTATAAATGTCTTCAACAGGAAATGCCAGGCACAAAAACTCCGGCAACGTAGAGCTCTGTGGTGGAAGCATAACATTGATCCAAAGTACTGCCTGAGGGTACCTGATGTGGACCCGACCACGCAGCGGGAGGAAGTACCAGCGCTCATAGATTGCGAGGAGGATGAGGAAGACGAGCCCACTGGACCCTCCATTAAGAAAACTACAATATCGACTTTGTTGGTGCAACACGCAACAAAAGCCAAGGTGGAACTCCTGTGGAACTTCCAAGATTTTCAGGACGTCTTCCAAAAGCAGGACAACGGTCCTCTTCCGCCCTACCGCTCGTTTGATCATGGCATAGATCTAGACGAGTCATTCCAACCAAGGGTTGCCAAGGCCTACCTGCTCAACCCCAAAGAGTGAGAGGCATGTAAAGATTTCATTGATGAACACTTGAAAGCCGGACGTATACGGCCATCCAACTCTCCCCAGGCTTCTCCATGCTTCTTCGTTTCTAAGAAAGATGGCAATCTTCGCCCCTGCCAAGATTATCGCTTCCTTAATGAGCATACCATCAAGAACACGTACCCTCTCCCACTCATTGGAGACTTGATGGATCAACTCAAAGGATCCCGTTATTTCACAAAGATGGATATCCGTTGGGGCTATAACAATGTCCGTATCAAGACCAAGGATGCCTGGAAGGCAGCATTCATTATGCCCTTCAGGCTCTTCGAGCCTCTCATCATGTTTTTTGGCCTTTGCAACAGTCCTGCAACTTTCCAGTCGTTCATGGACTTTATTTTCAAGGACATGGTAGTGGAAGGATGGTTAATCATCTATATGGATGATATGCTGATCCACTCTAAGGATCTCAAGGAGCATCACGAAAGGAGGAGGCGAGTATTAGAGTGGTTATGAGAAAATCGGCTCGGCCTCAAATTAGAGAAATGTATGTTTGATGCATCCGAGGTCGAGTTCCTCTGTATGGTCGTTCGCAAGGGTATCATAAAGATGGACCCTACCAAGCTCTCAGCGATCGAGTCATGGGAACCTCCCACTTCAGTTCGTGCAGTCCACTCATTTATAGGGTTCTGCAACTTCTATCGCAAGTTCATTCTGAACTTCTCTGAACTCACTCAGCTGATCTTGGATCTGACAAAGAAAGGGCAGCTGTGGTCCTGGACACATGAGCAACAGAATGTAATGCACAGCGTAGCGGTGACGGAGTGTGCTGCGATATGGGTCGAAGAACGTAGGACGAAAGAGTGAAGAGGGACGAGGAGCTCTGAGGTCTGAGGCCTATCTTCGAGACGATGCGAAGACTTGGCGGGTCTCTTCTATCTAGGTACCTGAAGAGGCTCACTAGA
>JBBPJP010000498.1:0-20816 GCA_038088775.1 Boletus barrowsii | reverse complement strand
TTTCCGAAAGCGCAATGGAACTAAGGGTCAGGAAGGAGCTTCCGTACTATTGGCCTGCAAGCACGGGTTACCCAGGTATCGATGGTGCTTTGATATGCGACAACGCGATCTATGTGTTTCAACTAACCATCAGTTCAACACACACGTCTCCGCAACCCGGCTTGCAGAAGCTACGAGGTCAATTACCAGCCAACCTGAAGCGTCTTCCTTGGCATGTGGTGTTCGTTGGACACATGGAGAATTTAAGCGAGGCGGTTGCGTGGCAGTGGGTGGGGAAGGTTTTCTTAAGGAACACAAGCGAGACACTCGTATCCATTGCGTGGTCAACAGTGGACCCAGTGGCAGAAGACGTCATTTACATGGTACGCGACTTGAAGTGGATTGATCATTGTCTGTTGTCTGACTCGTTTGTTCGATAATTCGTGATGGAGATGAATCGATGGAAGCTCTGAATGAATAAAGGCATTTGTGCCCACTGCTGAATGGTATCATAGTTTATCACTGCTTGTCGATTGCGAGCCTTTGACTTCACAGCTTCATGTCTAGGTATCAGTATTCAATGAAGATTGGATTCTGTTTCCACCAAGTTTGATTATATAAGTTTTACTATTGCCGTCGTGTTTAGGTGTCACTAGCCACACGCGTCATTGAGCACTGTGGTCAATAGCACACTCCCCCAATGATGCTACCTTTCTGGACATGATCCAATTTCTCCTACCATCAACAACTTGAATGGTGCGCATCACTGCATCATGAAATTCTTATCCCAGTCAGATGCCACAGTTGGAAGGCTTGGCGCACAAGATGTCGGGAGCGGTTTAGAAAATCGTTACCGTGCTCGGGCATCCACTAACGGAGGCTCGCAAGCTCATTTTCGTACACCCGTGGGTGTGATCCACTCGATGGATTCGCTTAGGGAGGTATCTGACTTGGATGCTGAGACCGAGCCTGGTTCTGCGGCCACTCTTAGATTGCTGTATGTACCTGCTGCTACAATGGATGACCACACCCGAGCGTTGCAGCTCGTCGTTTGTTTACAATAACCATTCCTTACGTTGCCATATCCACATTATTCACCAATCATTATTACGAGCGCCATTGGTATGTCAAGGGTAATTCAATCTAAGTGAACTCGAACGCAGCAAACCAACGTCAAGGACATCCTACGCTTTGCGGAGCTCATGCTCTTGGACAAAGATTCTGGCAAAGTATGCCCCAATACCATCGGCACCACACACCACGGCACCTACGACACCATCAGGCCTGACTACGACCACCTTCTTCCCTCCCTTCTCCGCCAAGTATCCCCCGTAAGCATGTCCCCCGCGGTCGATAATAACGTCCGCCTGCGTTCCGGTGATCATCTCGGCACCCTGCGGAAGGATGATCACAGGCCGAACTCCCTGGGATACCTCCTCAGCACATCGAGAACGTCCGTCGACGACGCCACGTCCGGGGTGAACACGAGCACCGCGTGATAGGTCGAGCCGAACATGTCAAACAGCCTCGTCTCCGTCTCCACTCCACCACCCGCCCGAGCCACCACCAAGCTCAACTCGGTGGCATCGGGTGCTCTGTCCCCGGCCACCAACACCCCTTCGTCCAATACCCATACGCATTTCCGGGATCGGCTTGCGTGAATGCGTCCAGTACGATCGGGCTTGACCGGTAATTCACACCGAGCATGTTCATCTTTTGTTCATGCTGCATCGCGCCCTCGATCGTTGGCGCTGAGCGGAGCTTGTGAAAGCTCCCCGTGGTGAGGTGGAGCATCTCAGCGATGACGGGGAGACGCTCTGTGGTGTAAGAATCCAGGAGGGTGGTCGGGGAGTGACCTTTGTGGACTAGAGCGAGCTTCCAGGCGAGGTTGAACTGCCGAAAGGGACGGTGTCAGCGACGGAGAGGAAGCTGCTCGGGGATACATACGCTATCTTGGACGCTCGCGTTTAAAACTTGGCCACCCGTTGGCGTGTGGACGCTGAGAGGCAAGGTGTGATTGAAGCATGTGCGAATACAAGTCTACGTACTGCGCTGCGTCTGCAGAAGGATATGTTAGTGAACGAAAGGGAAAGGTGATGTTGTCTCACCCCCAACGATAAACACTCGACCGCTACCAAACTTGTCGGTCATCCTGATGTTGGGCCTGCCTCAAGTCATGCAGCATGCGAAAACCTGTAGCGCGATATCCCTTACCGAAACACTGACAGGGTGGCTGCCTTTCTGACACTGATGTCGTGTCCCGTCAGTTCTGACATGCATTTCACCATCAAATCCTGGTCGGCGAGGAGCTGTTGTGGTTCATAGTTTCTCATAGTTATCATAAACTGAAAACCATCTGGAGCTATTTCATCCGTTGGGCGAAGCGTGAAGCTACCAAATAAATGGCGCAGAACGACATCACAGAAATGGAACCTACAAGTTGGACAACCTGTCGCCGAAGATGTGTCGGTGCTTGGTGCAGTTTCGGCGAGTTAAGCATCCCATGTATCAAAGATCGTGCGTACCCTTCTGTCGATTCCTTCAATCTCTAGACAAAGATCTCCGTGAGACAGCCAAAATCTTGGAGGGTCTCACCAAGGAACGTCAATCCAAGTTGTTTTCGAGTGACACCTAGCAGAAAGAATGATCTGTCGCGTGAAACGAAAGGGATGGTATGGTCACACACCCTTGGCACCATCTGCTCCGACAAGATATGAAGATGTGAATGTTTCGTGGATCTCTTCGCCTCCCGAGCTCGATGGAGCACCCATATTTCTCTATGTGAGAACGTAGAATGGCTTCCAGCGTTGGCTGACCGAGGTACATCGGAATATTCTAATAGCAGGGCATACAACATTAATCACCGTTCCAGGGGAGTCGAAGTACACTTGCATAAGGAATCGAAGGAGTTGGGTCATTGTGAGGAGTAGTAATGATCGTCTTGATGGGCTCAAGCGTACCAGGCTTGTATTCTCGGAGAGGAGGTACTGGTCTAGCACTCTGGTGGGTCTCAAATGCGCGGAGAAAGTGGAATATTTCAAAAGTACGCGGCTATCGAAAGACGAGCGAATACTGTCGGCGTGTACCAAGACGTAGATCATTCCATCGGACTCACCCAAAGACCGCTGCCACGCTGGCCTAGTCGGTGTGCAAGTTCCTTGGAGATAATTCGAACAGGGATATTGTGCTGCAACAGTGTGAGCGCAGCCACCAGCCCGGATGGCCCAGCACCAGCCTAACGCAATACGCAAGGTCCACCTTAGCTTCTTCGATTGCATGCCAGTCAAGAAACTTACCACGAGTATGGGGGCAACAGAAGGCGTCATGGTAGGTAGTGCAGTGAAATGAGTTTGAAGTTTACGATGTCGCGAACGGGAAATGTGCCTTGGGTCTCCCCATAATGATGTTTTAAGTACTTGCACAAGATACAGCTTAAACTGCCCAGTAGCTTCGCAATGCGATGTATCTGACGACGCTTTTGCACGATTCCTGAGCACTGATTGGCTAGCCCAATACCAAAAAAGGGATCACGTTGTGGATACCATGCGGTTGGCCGATGCCCAAGCTCTCCTTCGCTAAAAGGTGACCTTGGCTTGGTAATTCTGCGTAGTCGATTCGAAACGCTGGTGCATAGGACGTGATCCCATCAGCGTCCGTAAAGCGGAAACACACTGGTGGTGTTTTGAACTGACACCCTACCTCCGCGCCTATTCGGAAAATAGATACTGAGCGGTGGAACAAGTTGTCAAAGGAGGTGCTAACGGCATTGCACGTACTTTTTGACAAATCCGGATGCTGCCAACTCATATAGGGCATGGCTACGAGTAACTCCGATTGCTCGTGAATCATAAATTGTTGAGAACAGATAGATATCAGAAAGTGGATCGTGCGCCAAAAACGAGGTCCCTGGACCGCTTGAGGGAGAGGTCAACGGCGGATGATCCTTGCCGATGGACTGTCCCGGCGCAAGGAGGCTCGAGTGACACCAATCTAGACGAATTCGGGGGAATTCTGTAAGACATGCTCCGGGACCATCTCACGTGTCAAAATTCCACACCAAATTATTGGATACGAGGACCGGTCCACCCATCGGCAGTGTAACATGAAATTGACATGTGTTCGCCGTTGCTGTGGAGGTTTCATTGCCTACCTGGCTCGCTGCTTTCATGGCTGTACGCACATGGGAATTGAAGACTGCAAGGATGAGCGAGACAAGAAAAAAATGTTTCGCCGTAAACTTTGCGATCGTGTAAAAATGCCGTGCCGCGCGCCACACGCGCCTGGACCCGACGAGCTGAACCAACACCACGTTGCAAGGGCGACGACGACAGGGAGTGAGAGCAACGTTGTGAAAGACGCAGTGCGGCGGTGCTGTGATCTCCAAAGCGCCGGCGCAGCAAGCGACTCATACGCATTGACCACCGGCAGGTGTCAGACTTGATCCTTGGTCGCGATGGCGGTCGCCGACGCGGTGAGTGGTCTCCACTTTCTCCCCTGTGGAGGTTCAATAAAAGGGACCGGACGGGCGCTGACGGAAGTGACAGAGCAAACACGACCACAACAGGGTGGACCCACAAGGACCTACTAAAACGGATCAGCCAGCGCCTGTCTTTTTTCCCGCTCTACATCAGCATCGACGCGTCTCTCACTCGAACCACTTCCATCTCCCCCTTATCCCTTTCCCGTTCTATCTCCATCTCTACCCAGCAGCTCCCTGGTCATCGTTCTATCTGATGACCCGTCCAACTCGCACTGGACGCGATCGCAAGGTCCAACCCCCACGACCACCAAATGCATGGATCTTATACCGTTCCTACCAGTTCAAGAATATCCAGAGCGCACATGCCAACGAGCGTTTCTCCCAAGCAACTGTCTCAAAGATGATTTCTGACATGTGGAGGCGCGAAACCGAGGATGTCAAGCGGCATTTCGAACAGGAGGCTGAGACCATGAAGACGAAACATCAGGAGTTATACCCTGATTACCGTTTCTGTCCCAAGAGGAAGGACAGCAAGCAGAGTCAGAAAAAGTCCAAAGGTCGCGTCGCCACACCCTCGGACGTGGACGTGGACGATGGGGGTGGACATGATGGCGACGTGCCTCCTGCTATGCCTGTTCCGCCTCCCATCCCCTCCATGCCTCAGCCCCAGCCCCTTCTCATACCTGGTTATCATCCCAACATGCTCATGCCACAACCCTTCATGATTCCCTACTTCCCTGAAGTACACCGTGGTCCTGGTGGTCCTTCCCCATTATCAGCGATATCATCCCCTTCATCATCTGAATCGTCGCTGCAACCCCACTCAGTGACCTCGTCCTCGTCGAGTCCGTCTACCCGAGCATCTCCAAGCTCTGAATCACAGGTATCCTCTTCTTCCTCGCAGCCACCTGCGAATTCAGTTCACGTACCGTCTTTCCCCAACTCCCACCATCCGTCACCCGATCCGTACGCGACACTACCACTCTCGACGCTCGTATATGAGAATGCCACAGCCGGCGAACTACCCCTGGCTTCACCTCGGCTTCATCGACGATCAGCCGAAAACACTGCCGCACCACCACCAGTAGTATGGAATAACGTTTCCACTTATCTCCCTAATCCCGATTCTCAAAACCACGAGGTACGTTTTTTTATGTGGCATTGATGAACTTTTTCGGTCTCTGAACAACGTTTCAGGTTCTGCATTTCGATGTCCCAATTACCCATACACAGGACTTTGCCCACTTCCACCAGGGCATCTCCAATTCGTCGTTTGACTCATTCCAAGGACTACTCCCAGGGTCTGATGAAGGCAGTCTGTTCAATTTAACGAATGACGACTCCTATGGGCTCTTGTCTCCCCCCCAGGGTGACTTGGAGGTTTCCATGTGTTCTCTGCCCTCACCGGTCGATTACAGTGAAGCATCATTCCCCAACATTGATTTCGACGAGTTTCAACAACAGATGGAGTCGTTGAGGGAAGGTGACTCGAGTTCTGCCCCGGTTGCTTCACATCCTGCCCAGGACTTTCAGTCCTTGTTCCATATTCCCAATAACCCCGAGCTTCAGGCGTACGCGGCTGCTCAGCATCGTCAATCAAGCGCTTTTACACAGGACATGATGAACTTTCTTAATTTTGAAGCTGCGGAAGACCCCACCGAGAACGTCGCTTCCGTATCCCCTGCCCATGTCCTCACCACCGTTGCTCCACAACAGGTGCGCCCAGATAGTTTTCAGATCGCGGCGACAATGCCTATTTTCACTCAGATGACCAACACACCCGCCATTGCTCCCGGTACCTCGTATTTACCGCCTGCTGGTGCAATGTACTCATCAACGCGTCGGGTAGGTGGTAGTTGGAAACCATCCTTTATCGACCCTCTTCCCCAGATGGATGAACCCGTCCACCCCTGGGCTCTTTGAACAACCCGAATAAACCTAGCTCAGCGTCACGCAGGGATGGTGGTCCCCAAGACTGACCGACTCCATCATTGTTTCGTCTTCATCTCACGTTCCTGCTATTTGTCTGGACCCGAGGGCTCGCCGTGTCGTCCGTCATGTTATCCCTTTCGCCCGCTTTCAGTGTGTATAGTTTTGCTCTCCTATCTCATTTTTCTCTGCTATCTTTTTGCGAGCTCACCCACGTCACATATCAATTCACCCGCCGCCTGCGATTATCTTTGCATCGGTCATTGGGTCTTTCATCTGAACTTGGCGGCTACTGCCTCAATTTTGGACTATTTGATATCTTTATCCCCTCTTACCACCCACATCTTGACACTCTTCTAGCAGCCCTATCTCCATCCTCCAAACCATCACTTGACAACATCGCGCCCGTGTCTTGTATTGATACCATACCATACAATCTTCTTTCATACCGGCGTTCTTCCGCATTCCAAAGCTTCTGAGGTCATTGACCGGTTTTCATCTAAATGTCTTTCTCGAAGAACTGTGTTCACTAGATAGCGCTGGCATTGCTTTTTGATCATCGTATCACAATAATTCTTCATGATGTGTACCAATAATCATACCTTCAAAACCCGACCCCAATCACTGAGAGTTGTGTGCTCGAGGATTCATACGTTTGCAGGAAGATCAATTGCATCCGTGACCATGACGGGTGTCATCCTAGCGCTTGAAAGGTTCTTTCAATGTCACCCTTCAACTCATCTGAACCCGTCCCCATCGTATCCACGACATGACAGCTCAATTCCCTCGGCAAATCCCGTCCTCCAGGCGTGAGTTTCCCGACATGTGTCTAGATGGGGCGAACAATGGGACGGAATTCATGTCCCGTGGGCTGTGCGACCCCCAATTGCATTGTTCGGTCGTCGCCGGTTGACCCGCGTTTCATTTGGCCGTCGTGTCACGTATCTTGTTCGGGATGTCTCAGCCGGTCGCGATCCATCATGGATCGATCGTCACGGTGGAATGTAAGTATCGAGGGACTCGGCAATTCAACTTTCGTCGGACGATAGACCCACAGTCCGGTGGTGCACCGTTCATCCTTGTCACTACCAGCACTAAGGGCCAGTATGATACTCTTGATCATCAGTCCTCCTGTCGTGTAACCGATCGGCGCATCGTGCGACCGTTTGAAATGACACAGTCCATCGCGGTGCCTTGATTCTATCGTACACACCACGCACGTGTTTGGGGGAGGACAATGGAGAAGCACTCAGGGCGGGGGAAAGGCAAGATTTAAAAGAAAAGAAAATTTCGCTTGGCTTCTCGTACCGCGGACAGAGACCACAAGTCCGAACACCGTGGCGCGCCCATATGCGGGGGAGCGTCGGAGCGCGTACACCCACTGCAGCTGCATCACTGCACCAGTGCACCGGGAAAGTCCGAGTCTGACTCGGACGTGCTGTCGTAGATCAGTAGATCTGGGTCTAAATATGATCCGGGGTGAGTCAATGGCGATACAAGTAGCAAGGGGCCGGGCTAGTGTGTCGCCAACCATGGGGTTTAGATCACCATGGATCATTTGCAAAAGAATTGGTGCTCGTGCGAGGCTCCTGAAAGTTCAGAGCGGAACTGACGACTTCAGCGCTTCAGCGATCGCGTATCGGTGGGCAAAACGTACAGCATTTGGGCTGTGTGCGAACGGGGGGCAAGCTTGAAGAAGGGACTATCTCACTCTACATACCACTGCTGCCATGATGTTCCACGCAGCAAACACGGCTGCGGCGTGCGCGGTAGTAATATGTCCATGACTCGGGTGAACGTGTGGTCCACCTGATGGACACATCAGTGATCCGGATAGTGATAACCACAGTTTTGGTCAAGGAGAGATTAAAGACGACCGCACTACATATCTTGAGACTGACTGGATAGATTGTGAACAACTTCACAGAAGTGGCGGTGCCAGCTGTGTCGTCGGGCCGGAGACGGCGGCCCACGGCCCGCCTTAGCAGAGCCAAACGTTGCTTCGAGTGAACAGCCTCGTCGACCTCATACTATTCACCTCAGAACGTGTCTCTCTGCGCGAGCACCATGTATTCAAGTTAGGTTCAAAGATACTATGGCACATACAAATATCAAGGGTATGGAGTTCGTCGGTGTCACCTCAAAGATTTTCATCCGTCACACGAACGTTGCTGTCCGCAAACGGCCAATCGCTGTATCCGAATGGCGTCAAATTTCCTGCCAGGTAAAACTTTGACCGATCTGGAGGTGTGAGGGGTATATCCTCCTGCAGCCGCACCGGAAGGTCAGGCTGTATCAGGTTCGAGTCGATGAGTAAAGTGATACCAGAAAGTGATACTGGGGATGCTTACATTTGATATGTATAGCCGACCAAACGCGATAAGCCCTTCCTTGTCCTCTGCAGTGCGCAGTGCGGTCTGACGAGTATATCCACCAGCCGATATGAATACCCTCTCTTCACCATTCCATATGTCTCGCAAAAAGTCATTGTTGGCGGTTGCGTCTGGGTGAACGGCCGGTCCTCCTGACACGGGCTCTACTGCGTGAAGATATGCTAGCTTTGGGTGCCTATCACGTAGAGCAGTAGCAAGGTATGCAAACGTGGGTCGGGGGTCCGGCATACCCATGTCTGGAAAGACATGTAAATGAACACAACCTGCGGATCAGTGCACGGTGCTCACCTTGGAAGGTGTTCCAGGGACTGATACGAAGACCAACTCGGTCTTCCCCGACGACATCCACGATGGCGTCCACAACTTCCCTCGTAAATCTCGTACGCCCCTCTTCATCTCCACCCCATCTGTCCGTGCGTATGTTGGACAACATTTGAAGGAATTGGTCAGGAAGGAAACCGTTGGCGCCGTGTATTTCCACCCCGTCGAATCCAGCACCATGTACCGCGTTGCTCGCTGCTTTTGCGTACACGGAGATATACTCTTGGATCTCAGATTCGGTCAACGGACGAGGTGGCTTCGACTTTCCGGTTAACTGGACGGAGGATGCGGAGACGTATGGTGAAGGTGAGTCCTGTTTCTCGAGGAAATCTATGTCGGCGGCGCGTCCAACGGCCCCGAGTTGAAGGAAGATGTACGATCCCTTGGCATGGACCGCATCTGTGACCTGACGTGATTCACCAGCACTCTGTAAGACGGCTTAAAAAAATATTGACGAACCACATACCTTTTTCCAACCTTTGATTTGCTCGTCAGTGTAGATGCCTGGGACATGCGCGAGACCTCCTGCATCATGGGAAATGAAGGTGCCTTCCGTGATAAGCAAGGTTCCTGGTGCGGAACCACGCTGAGAATAGTAGGAGGCATGCTGAGGCCCGGGAACATGGGAGGCATATGCTCGGAAACGGGTCAAGGGGGCAAGGACGACGCGGTGCTGGAGCGTCAATCGGCCGACTTTGATAGGCTTGAACAGCGCAGGGGTCTGTTGTATAGAGGTCATGGTTGGTGCTGTAGGTTAGAAAATGCAGTGGTGGGTAAGAGTATTGTGGGTTGCTCGACCGGCATGTATCTTCCGGGTTTTATAGTCGTAGAATGAGATGATCGGTCAGCAACGGAGCGTTGATAGACACTAAACATTCGCGAAGCAACACCAAGCTGCATGATGGTACCTTGAAAGGCTTGGTCATCTTCTCGGGTAATTGATGATAGTAGTACGACGATTCGTCAGCCATTGGGCACTAACTAAAACTCCGAGTCACCGCAAATTCCAGGTCACTTTCCTATCAATCGCGAGTTCTCCCTTGGATGTTGCGAGCCTTGCGGGAATCTTAATGATGAAATGCCAACCGAGTGTGCGATTATTTTGTCGTGGTAAGTGTACACGAGGTACGTTTTCGAGTTAGGTTTGGTTTATCAAGTTACTCAAGCGGATTCCAGACGTGAGTCATGTGTAAATTACTTACACTCGGAGAGGAGCGCCGTATCTTGTCATCCAAGTTTCCACCGACGAACCGCAGAGAGTCGTCGAAATATTTGTTCAGTATGAGCAACCAATGAACTGTGCCCATAGGGGAGGATGTTGGAGAAGCACTCAGTGCGGGGGAAAGATTTGTTTTGTCTCTTGGCTTCTCATACTGCGACCAGAGACAAGTCCGAACACCGTGGCGCGCCTATATACGAGGGAGCGTAGCAGCGTACACTGTATCACTGCACCAGCAGTACCAGTGCACCGGGAAAGCCAGAGTCTGACTTGCTGTAGTAGATCAGTAGATCTGGGGGACTGATTTGTACATACATATGATCCGGGGTGAGTCAATGACAATACAAGTCGTAATGGGCTGGTATGTTGCCAACTAGGTTCGAGTCCTGGGGTTCAAATCACCCCTTGTCATGGATCATTTGCAAAAAAATGACGCTCATGCAAGGCCCTTGATTCAGAGTGAGTGTCAAGGATCGCATATCGATGGGCAAAACGTACAGCATTTGTGCTGTGTGCGAACGAGACGAAGTGATCAAGATAAGTATCTCACTCTACATACCACTGCAGCCATGATGTTCCACGCAGCAAGCGCGGCTGCGGGTGCGCGGTAGTAATATGTCCATGACTCGGACTCAGGTGAACGTGGTGGTCCACATGACGGACACATGATGCGCGACGCACGAATCCAGTTCAGAGATCCGGGCAGTAATAAGTTTTGGTCAAGGGGAATTTCATGTGAGATTAAAGACGAGCTATGGGCTGTCGAACTTGAAGCTTTGATGGTATTGTAGATGTGGGGACAACCCGTGAGAAGTGGCGGTGCCAGTTTTGTGGTTGGGCCGCCAGGACCGCGTAGCCGTACTCATCAAGCCTTGAGAGCTGGTTGAGTCTCTCCACATTGGCAAGAGAAAAGTGATAAACTCAGAACTAGATCTCATTCGCTGGACAGCGTGAGTACGGCAAACATACTGTCCCGCAGTGGTCAAGTCTCGACCCATCCCAGACAGTGCCCCGTTTGGATCATTCAGATGATATCATGCTCTAAATCGGCAGACAATGCACGCTAAAGAAGTTGTGCGTTGTGAATACTGTTCCGCGATCAACCGGCTCGGGCTGGGTCTCAGATCGTGTGTGAGCTTCGGCCAAATACTGACAATGCACGACACACTTGGTCTCCCAGAAAGATCTTTGGCCATTTCGCTCTTGCCAGTTACGAGCATCGAGCGTGAACGTACGAAAGGTTGTCAGCACACAGAACAGAATTGCCCGACCCATGGCAGCTCTAGCACCCTACGTTATCGATGTTGTCCACTCAAAGCAACAATGTGTAAGACACTTGGCAACTTGCAGGACCTAGTCGAGTGATGTGTTCGGTTCTGCTAAACTGATGCGATGACTATGACCCAAGTTTCCATTGACAAACCGCGAAGAGCCAGAGGCCGTTGATGCGTTCCTATCAATCTCGACGTGGATACGCCCTCCGTCCTCAATATCTATACTATTCACTTCAGAACGTGTCTCTATTCAAGTTAGATTCAAAGATACGATAGTACATACAGATACGCCGAATTAACGATGTGGAGTCTATTATGGTGTCACTTCAAAGCTTTTCATCCGTCACTCGAACGTTGCCGTCCGCAGACGGCCAATCGCTGTATCCGAAGGGCGTCAAATTCCCTGCCAGGTAAAACTTTGACCGATCTGGAGGCGTAAGAGGTATATCCTCCTGTAGCCGCACCGGAAGATCTGGCTGTATCGGGTTCAGGTCGATAGATGATACCAGAAAGTGATAGCGGGGACGCTTACGTTTGATATGTATAACCGACCAAACGCGACAAGCCCTTCCTTGTCCTCTGCAGTGCGCAGTGCGGTCTCGCGAGTATATCCACCAGCCGATATGAATACCCTCTCTTCACCATTCCATATGTCTCGCAAAAAGTCATTGTCGGCGGTTGTGTCTGGATGACCGCCCGGTCCTCCCGACACGGGCTCTGTTACGTGAAGATAAGCTAACCTTGGGTGCCTATCACGTAGAGCAGTAGCAAGGTATGCAAACGTGGGTCGGGGGTCCGGCATACCCATGTCTAGAAAGACATGTAAATGAGCACATCCTGCGGATCAGCGCACGCTGCTCACCTTGGATAGTGTTCCAGGGACTGATACGAAGACCAACTCGGTCTTCCCCAACGGCATCCACGATGGCGTCGATAACTTCCCTCGTGAATCTCGTACGTCCTTCTTCATCCCCACCCCATCTGTCCGTGCGTATGTTGGACAACGTTTGAAGGAATTGGTCAGGGAGGTAACCGTTGGCGCCATGTATTTCCACCCCGTCAAATCCAGCACCATGTACCGCGTTGCTAGCTGCTTTTGCGTACGCGGCGATATAGTCTTGGATCTCAGATTCGGTCAATGGACGAGGTGGCTTCGACTTTCCGGTTAACTGGACGGGGGATGCGGAGACGTAGGGTGAAGGCGGGTCCTGCTTCTCGAGGAAATCTATGTCGGCGGCACGTCCAAGAGCCCAGAGTTGAAGGAAAATGTACGATCCCTTGGCATGGACTGCATCCGTGACCTGACATAATTCACCAGCACCCGGTGAGACGGCTTTTGGAAAACAGTGATGAAGCGCATACCTTTTTCCAACCTTTGATTTGCTCGTCAGTGTAGATGCCTGGGACATGCGCGAGACCTCCTGCATCATGGGAAATGGAGGTGGCTTCTGTGATGAGCAAGGTTCCCGGCGCGGAACCACGCTGAGAGTAGTAGGAGGCGTGCTGAGGCCCGGGAACATGGGAGGCATATGCTCGGAAACGGGTCAAGGGGGCAAGGACGACGCGATGCTGGAGCGTCAATCGGCCGGCTTTGATAGGCTTGAACAGCGCGGGGGTCTGTTGTATAGAGGTCATGGTTGGTGCTGTAGGTCAGAAAAGGCGGTGGTGGGCTGCTCAACTGGGATGAATCTTCCGGGTTTTATAGTCCTGTAAAATGAGATGATCGCTCAGCAACGGAGCGCTGATAGACACGGTGACGAAGTGTGTAAACATTTGCGAAGCGGCACCAAGCTGCATGAAGGCACTTTGAGAGGGTTGGTCAGCCTCTCGGGAGTCGTACTACGATTTGTCAGCCATTGGCACTGACTAAAACTCCGAGTCGCCGCGATTTCCTGGTCATCTTCCCATGGAAATGTCGTCATCGGTCAATCTTCCTTTGGATGTTGCAAGCCTTGCGGGAATTCCAATGATGAAATGCCAACCGAGTGTGCGATTACTTTGTCATGGTAAGTGCACACGAGGTACGTTTTCGAGTTAGGTTTATTAAGTTACTCACCTGAGCGGATTCCAGACGTGATTCATGTGCAAATTACTTACACTCGGAAAAGGGCGCCGTATCTTGTCGACGAACTGCATCTTGAGTATGAGAATGGTCACGTGGTGTCTTATGAGTCCAGACGGAGAAGCACAATGTGAAGACCGGTGAGTATCTCCGAGTCAGTCTGACACGCGTTTTCATACTCAAACTCATATAAACGATACTACAGTACACGGGCCGCCTCGCGCAGGCATTTCAACCTACAGGCAGAGCGAAGGAACTCAGATCGCTGCATGTAGCACCTCGTTCGCGTCCACCCTTTTCGCGAGATGTTGCCCCGCATAGTGGTAGACGGCCGAGGCAGCAACACTCGCTTTGGAGGACCAATTCAACATTTCCACAACAACTCTCCCAAGAACTCTCCCGAGCCACTTTACCCCGCCCCCGTTACTCCCCAGTTTACTGCAGAGCGTAAAAGAGGTATTGGGTCAAGATGCCGTGCCGACTCCAATCCAGGCGCTTTCGTTGAAACATTTGATGAAAGCGCCATGCGTAGAGTCAAAATGGAACGAGTATCTCCTTGCCAATGAGACTGGATGGCGTACCTCTTTACCTCTCCTTCAGGATTTGAAGCGCACCGAACTCGGGTGTCTTGGTTCTCTACCCAAGTCGTCACCACGGCCATTTAACCCTCGAGCTTTGGTGCTGGCACCGACTCATAAGTTGTCGCGACAACTAGCGGGGTTCGCGAAAACATTTTCGCACATTGTCAAGCTTCGCGTACCAAACACTCAAAGTACTACCGAGAACAATAGGACTGTTTCAAAGATGAAGACGACCACCGAGGTGGTATTCGATAACCGTGACACCAGCAGCGGAGGTCGGTTGTCTCACGGAACCCCTATGAAGCTTTTGGAGCTCGAGAAAGGCAAAGGCTGGAGTTTTGGGGTAGACAAGCCCGAAATGGGCTTGGAAAACTTCGAATAGGTCATCGTCGATGAACCAGATGTTCTTTTCGGTTCATTTGATCTTCCTTGCTCTACGCATACCAATTTCTAGCTGACATTTCTGCGGCGAAGGGACAGCCCGTGCCAGTTCTGCTCATTTCCCCTGTCTCATTGAGCGAGGCGAGGCTGACTTTCGAATCCCCACAAACCAATATCATATCCCTTCCATCTGCTGCTTACCAGCGCCACCATACCAAATTCTCTCAGTGATTATCTGTCCACCCATCACGCTTCCCTCGTCCGCCTCGCATCCCCGAAACTACACCACCTGCCTAGTACACTTCGAACAGAACACGCCAAATGGACGGACAGGAAAAGGATGCACTCACGCACGCCAAAAGCGCTCTCCCTCCCAGTCAAGCTATCCAAAACCATCGTATTCTGCAACAAGAAAAGCAAAGTGGAGCAGCTGACAACATCTATTGGTACCCGCGGTGTCGTCTGTGTCGCACTGACGGGTAACGCGGATGCACGCAAGAGGGGTAACCATCACCACTTGGATGGCTTCTCGTTGCGACGTCTCTCCTCTCCCGAGGTCTCGACTTTAGCTCTGAGATCAAGTATGTTTTCATCATGGATGAACTGCGGAGCATGATCGATTTCTTACATCGTGCCGGGAAATCAGCCAAGGTTTTTGTCTGGGTGCGCAGAAGGACGTGTTAGCGGTCAGACGACAGACATACGGAAGAAAATTCTGGCGCTGATATAGAGTACCTGGCGCAGTACTTGGTATGCACTCCATGCTAATAACGACTCCGGCTCACCACTTAGTCCACGTGAATCTCTTTGGTTGCAGGTCGTTGAGACCCGTAGTGCTAGCATCGAGCCAGGATGCTTACCTGGAGCACGACTTTTGGGAAACCCACGAGATTCCGAGCTATCATGACTGCCGGCAGAGTCAAAAATCGTGCAAATTTGACAGTGTCAAGTTTGCGCTGTTTTTGGCTCTCTTTGTCTTCTCTGACTCTGAGCTAGCAGGGCCCTGCACCGAGTCGGATGACTATCCAGTCACTTATCTCACTTTGCCCTCGTCCATCGCTCACTCACGGGCAACGTGAACACCGATTTATACCGTCGCATATACGTGAGGACCATCATCCTCCTGTCTTCACGACTCTGTACTTGATAAACGCCTTTGCTCCAGACTTGACATTGATTCTGAGCTACTCCGCCGACATACCCGGCACCGCTGAAGACGAACTTCGAGTCCAGTTGCCCGACGCATTCACTAACGTGGAACTATAGTACATAGAAATAATCTGAGTCAAGGATGAGTCTGTCGGTGTCACCTCAAAGCTTTTCATCCGTCTCTCGAACGTTGCCGTCCGCGAACGGGTAATCGTTGTATCCGAATGGCGTCAAATCCCCTGTCAGGTAAAACTTTGACCGATCTGGAGGCGTGAGGGGTATATCCTCCTGTAGCCGCACCGGAAGGTCAGGCTGTATCAGGTTCAGGTCGATAGATGATACCAGAAAGTGATACTGGGGATGCTTACGTTTGATATATATAGGCGACCAAACGCGATAAGCCCTTCCTTGTCCTCTGCAGTGCGCAGTGCGGTCTCGCGAGTATATCCACCAGCCGATATGAATCCCCTCTCTTCACCACCTTCACCACCATTCCATATGTCTCGCAAAAAGTCATTGTTGGCGGCTGCGTCCGGGTCAACGTCGATGTTTCCTGACACGCGAGGTTCTACTGCGTGAAGATAAGCTAGTCTGGGGTGCTTGTCACGCAGGGCGGTAGTGAGGTATGCAAATGTCGGTCGGGGGTCCGACATACTTATGTCTAGAAAGACATGTAAATGAGCACGACCCGCGGATCAGCGCACGGTGCTCACCTTGGATAGTGTTCCAGGGGCTGATACGAAGACCAACTCGGTCTTCCCCGACGGCATCCACGATGGCGTCCACAACTTCCCTCGTGAATCTCGTGCGCCCCTCTTCATCTCCACCCCATCTGTCCGTGCGTATGTTGGACGACGGTTGAAGGAATTGGTCAGGAAGGAAGCCGTTCGCGCCGTGTATTTCCACCCCGTCAAATCCAGCGCCATGTACCGCGTTGCTAGCCGCTTTTGCGTACGCGGCGATATAGTCTTGGATCTCAGATTCGGTCAACGGACGAGGTGGCTTTGACTTTCCGGTTAACTGGACGGCGGATGCGGAGACGTAGGGTGAAGGCGGGTCCTGCTTCTCGAGGAAATCTATGTCGGCGGAACGACCGAGGGCCCACAGTTGAAGGAAAATGTACGATCCCTTGGCATGGACCGCATCTGTGACCTGACATGATTCACCAGCATTCGGTGAGACGGCTTCTGGGAAACAGCGATGAAGCCCATACCTTTTTCCAAGCTTTTATTTGCTCGTCAGTGTAGATGCCTGGGACATGCGCAAAACCTCCCGCATCACGGGAAATGAATGTGGCTTCCGCGATGAGTAAGGTGCCTGGCGCGGAACCACGCTGAGAGTAGTAGGAGGCGTGATGAGGCCCGGGGACATGGGAGGCATATGCTCGAAAACGGGTCAAGGGGGCAAGGACGACGCGGTGCTGGAGCATCAATCGGCCGACTTTGATAGGCTTGAACAGCGCGGGGGTCTGTTGTATAGAGGTCATGGTTGGTGCTGTAGGTCAGAAAAGGCGGTGGTGGGCTGCTCAACTGGGATGAATCTTCCGGGTTTTATGGTCGTAAAATGAGATGATCGGTCAGCAACGGAGCGCTGTTACTAGACACTGTAAAAATTCGCGAAGCGGCACCAAGCTGCATGATGGTATTATCAAAGGGTTCGTCAGCTTCTCCGAGTCGGGAATTGATGATAGTCGTAGTACGATTTGTCATCCATTGCTGACTAAAACTCTGAGTCGCATTGTTCCATTAAAATGTCGCCATCGCGGGTCCTCCTTTGGCAGTTGACGGTGAAATGACCATTGGTAGGTGTGCACGAGGTACGTTTTCGAGTTAGGTTTATCAAGTTACTCAAGCGGATCCCAGACGTGATTTATGTGTAAACTACTTACACTCGCTCGGAGAGGGGCGCCGTATCTTGTCATCCAAGTTTCCGTTTCCAATTTGTTCAGTATGAGTACCCAATCTTCTCTTACCCAACGTGTTCAAGGCGACACTTTCCGTCCAACTTCGGCCGTGTCCCACGCCCACTGCAGGGGAATATCTTTGGTCACTGATTTGGCATCTCTGACTAGAACATGACACGCATTTAAGTAAAGGACCAGTACTGGATGTTTTCTCGGAGTGGTTGCACGACCTATCCCCGATCTCTTTCAGGCATCTCAACTATCCCCCAGCCATAGGGTAACGTTCGCTCCTTGTCTGCTCAACCAGGTCCAAGCATTTCGAGCAACCTGTTCCCATACATCTCCTGTAACCCAGGAGTAGCCAGAGTTATCCAGGATCCAGAATGTGCATGCCCGCGACGAAAGACACCGTTCCATCATTCAGTTGTCCATTTGCCAGTGTACTAAATACTCGGTCATGATGGCTTTGAAGACCGACTACTAGCTAACAAATGGTATGGCACGCAAGTGGTCAACTATGTACCAATCAGCTATGGACGGCTAGGCACCGACTACCTTCACTCATCCTCAACCTCCATCAATTCTTCCTGAAGTTGGGGATTTTCATCGCAAGTTGTCTGATCAAAGAGTCAGACAATGCAAAAAGAGTCAATGCATTTAATGTGGCATACCCTGTGAGTGATGTCTTCTTCCACTGGGTGCACTTGTGACCATCCAACGGTTACGCACCTCTTGCTTGTCGGTAAGAACATCTAACCTGCCCATTGACTTGCAGCTGCCTCGATTGGCCATTCTGTTTTTCCGACTAGCACGAGGTGCCAAGGAAGATCCTTCAAATTAGCCGGCAAGTCGTTTCGTAGCTTCTCCAAACCTTCCTCCGGCGGCTTGTCGCTTATTCTCATTCTGATAGCTACTTGAAATGCAAAGATCGCGTCCTGGCATATCAAGGCGCTATCGATGCCCGGGAACTTTGGTGGTGCAACCCAATAGTATGGAAGCTTCTCCACATCTTTTAATTCATCCGAACGTCCCGAAACGAGAGTAGAGGTTACTTTGGCCCGCGGGTGTGGCCAGTTGTACTCAATGGATCTTCCCGCAGACAGAAAACAGCGAAGCCAAGATTTGTATATGTATCTCGCCAATTCAGATTGTCGAAGAACTCCAACTCAATGGGGGTCGTTCAGCTTTTGGAGTGCCTCCGCTAGGAAGTGGCAAATGGTTGGTGTAGGCACAATGGCGCAAGAAAGTTTGTGATTGATCCTGGGCTTGGCAAAGTTCAACGGCCGACAGAAATAGAATTGCGTCATGGTATCCTCGGAGAGCATATTCGCCATTACAGATAATAAGTATCATGGTCCGACATTTCGTGACAGCCAGTCTGGCAGACTGACAGTACAGGGTTTCGATCTCCTGGTCTGGCATATCAACTATGATATCCCAGTAATGTTCTAGGAACCCCACCCCACTTCTTATGGAGACCAATCATGCACTGTACATCGAATCCAAATAGCTTGCTGGTCGTCCCGTTAGATATAGCTCGAAAGGAAAAGGAGTCTCACATACGCGAGATTTGTGATTTCCTGCTCGGTTCAGATGTCCATGACATAACAACTGGCGTGAGCCTGCTTGCTCCATTCGTGCCAAAGCTCTTTCTTTGGAATTGTCGTTGGAATCAGTCGGGTGCGGTGTGTGTGGACATACAACCGAGGTGGTGGACTCGGGACTCGGGCATTGGAGTGCGAAAGAGTCCATACGCGGTCACGAGATCCTAGTAGGAGTATTTCGTCTGTGAGAGGGGAGAAAATGGCTGTATCTGCAAGGAGTGCATAAACTTGGCCGTCACTATCGTGCACCGCAACCTTGCAATGTTGTCCGAGAAGTTTAACAAGCAGATAAACGAGAAAATTGGTATTTCCTAGAAGCATGAAGAAGATCGTAGTTAATTCAATTTCACAGCGCACACGGCATTGTCCAATACCATAAGCTCCTCGATTGTATGCAGCTGTCTGCAAGTCTTGCATTGCGGTGCGATACGCGTCTCTCACGAGCACCTTTTCCACAATGGCGGGTTGTCTGTGTACTCGAATCCCTCGGGGTCGTGCCGTTGTGCCAAACCATGCTAGTAAACCGATTCAACTTGTCGCGTGTATCGTTTGAAATCATGAGGGTACAGCCTCTTTTCTAAGCACGCGAACAGCCGAGTATCAAAAACCCCTATCTTGTCCAGTCATGTGCTGGTCATTGAAGAGAACGCTATTGGATTACCTCGAGATGTTGGATGAGACTACTTATGTGAAAAATCATCGGACGTGTACTCACGGTCGTCATCTGGGAAACTGAATTCGTACATGCGCAGAAGGAGCCGAGCGGAAGGTTGTTGATGAAACAGATGTCCCCTTTTGAAGGAACGAATGGGTTGTTTGCGGGAAGTACATCAGCGTCCTCTTCAGCATCTTTGGTCCGGGTGACTCCCATGATTTTCCAGAGACTGCTATGAGTGCGGGCAGACCAAAGGAGTAGGTACTGGCTAGTTCCAGCAGTTAAACAGAGATTCAAGGCGAGTATCAGTATGAGCGTTGGCGCTACTATCGCATGGGGAGAGGTAGAAATGCTTTTCGGGCTCTTTTAATGTGTCAGGTGATAGTCATGTTCGGAGAGGTGTTGTCATTACGAACTGGTCCAACATTTCCTAGCCACTCTCGAAGGTTTCCTCCGAGCACATGTCTAGTCATTATAGCTAGATTGGCGTCATCGCGATTCGACCATGTACCGATATCCGAGTTATGTGTTCTCCCGGCCAGGTCAAAAATTTAGTGATTTGGTCGCGTCATTCAAGATATCTGTTAGCCAAGCGACCATCCTGTCGTACGCCCATTCTCAGCCAGAGGGAATAGATCTTGTGAACGTCACGCGGATTAGACAAGGGCCATGTCACCACGAAGACATCCTTGTTACGCTAGGCTCATACAATCATCCATAGGCTTCCCGTATATCTACACAACGTTTTTCGCGATGATCCATGCCCCAAGCTGACACGGTCAGACAACAAACACATCAGCCAAGCGAGACGACGACCACGGTAAAACACACGCACCTGAATCAGAGCCAGCAGATATCAAGACGAACTCTTTCCAGGGGGTATCCC
>JBBPJP010000497.1:0-17421 GCA_038088775.1 Boletus barrowsii | reverse complement strand
GCTACAACTTCCCCAATGCATGCTAACCATGTATGTACTACCTGGGTCAAGGTCAAAGCTCAGGTTCCTCAGTTGCGAGGACATGTGAAGAGTCTCGCTTGTGACAATGTGAAGGCAGCCTATGGGTTTGTAGATCCACAAGAGAGTGGTGATGGGGGGACTGCCATGGTTGCGACTGTGATCCAAGCGAATCGTGTGCTAGTGAAGTCTTTGAAACATAAATCTACCTTTGCTTACCTTGTGACTTGCATTCATCTCATTGAATCGTGAGCATCACCGTTCACTCCACATTTGATAGGATCTGAGAGACTGAACAATTCCAAATTCTATGTACCGAAACCCCCTTATGCTCAAACTGATCAAGATGGTATGGTTTAATGATATGCATGCGGATGGTGTGCGGTTTCCCAAATACTTCACACCTTTCCCACTTGAGCTGGTTGCATTTGTCCTCACGGCAGTGAGTGATGTTTATCACCACTAGATTGTGATCTTCATGTTCACTCGGCATATCAGATTGAATGTGCGATCGATGAGTGGAGTACGGGACATTAAAAAAACAGAACTTTGAAGGCAAGAAGTATAGCATGGTTTACATCCACTACCTCAAAGACCTTGAACTTTGGTCATCTTTCTCAGAGAAATATGCGTGAACAACCCCGGGCAGCCAAGATCTTGTGGCAGAGCTACTCAGTGAGCTCTTACAGAAGGCGAGGTGAGTGCCTGCTCTCAATTGATGTCTGATAAAGGATTTTCTAATTTCTCGTGTCAGGCAGCATGCCAGTGTCACACAAGATGCACTCAAGGATGTTGAGCAAGTCACGAGGCTGGACACCAGCAACTTTATGGCAAATATGGGTGGTATGCGGCACTCAGTGCCATCATAGTAATACAAGTGCGCGAACAGGACTCATAGTAGAACAAATAAATTTTCATTATCATGAAACAGTGGCTACTAAGAATAACGAAGGGTGATTGATGCCTAGGTGATGCTACGCTGGTGATGGGAGGTTGTAGCAGTAATGTGGTTACTATGGCTTTTTGCATTGTCACAAGATGGCATGCATGTTGCTCGCATAGCAAACCGCCAACTATATAGTACTATATAGTCAGGACCTTGGCTACTGGGCTATAGGACCTACTCAAGCTATATAGTACTATATAGTTTGGGTAGCCATGAAGGATTTTCCTGATGTACATCAGTAAAACACCCCCCATATATACAAAACTATATTAGGCTATGCAGGACATTACACAGCACAGTGACACAGCCAGGTCACCCTCTATACAACTCTGTACAGACACTGTACAATGCTATACAGAGTTGCACATAGTTATACAGAAATTTATTGATGTACATGACTAAAGTCTGTACAATACTGTATAATACTGTACAGACAGAAATATATAAATGTACATAACCAAATATTGCACAGAGCAATACAACCCTGTACAGGTCTGTATAGGGTTGTACAGAGGTGTGTATGGGGTAATATAGACCTGTACAGGATTGTACAGAGATATGTATGGGGTTGTGTATAGGGTGATACAGAGTTGTACAGAGTTGTACAGAGGTGTGTACAGAGTGATATAGGCCTGTACAGAGTTGTATGGAATCATACAGTCCCATACAGTATACCAAGAATGATATATGGAAACATACAGACCTGCATAGAGCAATACAACCATATCCATAATACTTACTATATGTCCTAAATACAGACACACAATTTAGCCCATTCATAACCTTTGAATGACATCACCACTTGACATTAATAAGGCGTAGTTATATGATAACAATATTAAAGTCCAAAATAACACTAATCCATTGGTGCAGGAGCAAACTCAGCCTCATCACCACCTGTAAGATAGCTGGGACCCTTGCTAATCCCTTGACCGCAACCCAAGGTCAACCCTGAGTGCAGAAGATCAACAATCCTTACCTAGCACGTTCTGCCCACTTTTCAAGCTGCCATTGAAGGTGAGAACCACCAACAGCATGTTCAACAACCTGACCAATTGATACATAGAATTTCTCATAGTCCCTCTAGTTGATATGACTGGAATCTTTGTTACCAATCTTACCATGTTGTGCAAGAGACCGAAGTACTGACTTGATCTGTAACTGACACTTAATTCCGACACTAAAACTAAGAATGTGAACCTACCCCAGCCATGACGAGGACAATTGCTGCTTCAGGAATGTAATCTTGGAACTCGGGTGTCTGGCCAAGGGGCTTCTGACTATTACCATAATAGGCCACCATGGTGACGGCAAACAATGCAGTGTGCATGAAATTCCTTTCTTTACCCTGTACACTAGAAGGTTAGCAATGGACTGTGAGACGAGCAGCAAGATATACTTGTGTATCAAATGTATGTAGGAATTTGGCACCATCGCTTAGTTCACTTGCTTGTTTTTGTACCCATAGTATCAACTCGTCATGGTCATGTCTGAGTTTCGAGGAGGGCACGAGCTTGTACAGCGAGGGGACTAAGCATACACACAGTTTCTTGATCTTTGAGTGGAACATAGAGACATTATTATAGATCTGTAGTAGTCAGTACCAAATACATGGTGATCAGAAAAACTTATGAGAGTGTACAGTTCCTACTGGTACTTGGGAAACATGTTAGCTTCAAGACGAAGACACCGTCGCTGATATGATTGAAAAAGTTGGTTGACAATATCACATATGAGCTCTTGTTTTGCCCGTTTACAGTCAGGGAAGGTGTCACGAGTGGCCAAATATATCTGCCATTCAAGCTTGGCTTCGTCTATAAACATCTTCCATATCTCAGGCCAGAACCCCCGTTGCTCGGCCGCTTTGCATCAAAATGATTTGGCTTCAGAGTCTGGCTTGTTGTTGACTCAAAGGCTTCTGCCAACCTGAGTGTCCCTCGAACACTGGTGTTCATTTTGAGAGGGTGGCCATGGTGACCTATTGCGCTGGTGATGGCAACTGAGTACATTGTGTTCATCGGCTATCTTCCCTGATTTGGACTGTTGGTAGACATGTGAACCACAATGATCATGTCCAGCACATGAATCATCTTTGGGTGTGTTAACTGTATTCCATGGTCAAGGGTAGTGTGACTTGCCATTCCTCTCCCCCCGTTCTTATTCTCACTGGCCTGGATGATGTTTGTCACGTCCAACATCCTGCCCAGTCCTTGGCCTCTGGCATTGCACACCTAGGTCCCCTTGCAGTACATTAATGTTGTTTAATGGTGAAAGGAATTCTTAGCATTACCTGTGGCACGATCCTTGATGTACATGATGTTATGGTTGCCTCGAGATCAGCAGGGCGATGGTGACTCGTTCCTTTTGCTTTCGCAGCCTTTAGCATTATCTTCGGGTGTCCCTCTTTCTGATTGCGGGTGGCGCGAATGATGCCCACCATCCCCAAGAGTCTGACCGGTCCCCGACCCCCCATGTCATGCACCTGATAATAAATCAACAATGTTTAATGGTGAAAGGAATTCTCAACTATGGTTACCTCAAGATTGGCAGGGCAATGGTGGCTTGTCCCTCTTGCTTTCGCGGTTAGCATCACCTTCGGATGCCTCTCTTTCTGATTGTGGGCGACATGAATGATGCCCACCACCTCCAAGAGCCTGACTGGTTCCTGACCTCTTGTCTCACAAGCCTGACAATAAATTAATAATGTTTCACAGAAAAAGAAACATTTGTCACCTGATGTTGTGGTGGTGCCTTGGTCCTTGGCATGCAGCATACCTGAGTGCTTGCCTTCATTACAATGAGACCGGTGAGGCAATGGTGACTCATCCCCCTTGCTGCTGTAGTCAGAATCATCTTCGAGTGTGTTAGTGGCATTCCACAACTTGAGGCAGTGACTTACCATCAGTACCCCCTTGTTCTGATTGTGGGTGGCACTCATGATACTTGCAATCCCCACCCTGACCAGTTTCCAACCTCTCACCTTGAGCACCTGATTATAAATTAGTACTGTTGTAATAAAAGAAATTTTTTACACCAGTCAATGTTGCTGTGGTGCTGCGATTCTTGACATGAATCATACCTGCATGTTCGTCTTCGTGGTGATGCAATGGATTGCCAAGGTCAGGTGCTGGTACACAAGCTAATTAAGCTGATCAATGAATAGTAGGTGTTATACCATTCTGGAGAGTTGTAGTGTGTTCATTGTCACCAGCAGGTTGTGTGCCTTCACTCACAGTGTGGTCTTCGCCATTTGAAGTGCTTGAATGGTCCAAATTGCCTTCCTGCTCACTGGAGTGGTCTTGGTCACTGCCAGGGAGGTCATCGTCACGGGAATGTTTTCCATTACCCATCTGTGAGACTTTGCCTTGGAGCACAGTGACTTCAACCATCAACCAGATTGTCTGATTTCACAATGCCATCACATCAGTGTCCGGAAGACATAGTGTAAACTCACTCTGAAACCATTTTTCTACTGCCTCATCAGGAGGAAACTCATGAAAGCCATCAGGGAATTGGGAATCCATGAGCTGGTAACCATGTTGTGGCGACCTTTTGGATTGTTAGGTGCAGTAGTACAGGTCATTGAGAGTACTTACAAGTTATCTTGAACACAGTCCAATACTTTAAAGCCAAACCAAGAGGATTGCTTGCCTGACTGAACGACAGGCTTCTGGGCATACTTGGCAGGTGTTCCGACCTAGTCTTCTGACTGCCAAGCTTTAGTAGCATGAAGAATGTTCAAACAAGTAGAGCTTACCAAGGGAGCCTTTTCTTTACCCTTGGCAGTCTGGCCCTTCAAACACTTGCATTTCTTCTTTGGAGAGGGCGCCATCTTATTGACTGGTTCACTTGAGGGAACCATAAAGCAAGGACACTTGGGAATGGCATGAATGATGGCATCACCAACCCTGTCGAGTTGTTGAACAACCCCACCCTTTCCAGCCCCAATTCTTCGAGGTTGTGAGCTTCCTGGCAGTGGCTTATGGTAGTCGTGGTGAGGGTTGGGCTGAGGTCAGGCAGTTGATCAGGCTGCTCAGCGTCTGAGTCAGCGACCTTCCATTTCTTGACCATGTGCAAACTGAAATGAATAAGTAGTCAAGTTCATCTATTTAAATTTAAACTTATTCAATTATATAATATGCTGTTGGTAAGCAGGTACCTGAATAATCTGTTGGAAATGTATTCGGAACGCTCAGCACAAGTCGGATCATTGGTAGACTCAAGTATAGAATGACCGCCAACGACGTCAAAGGCAGTGACACAGATTAAATTGGATGGGGCCCCAAATCACCCACACTAGGGTCAACATTAAGCATAAGTTCGGGAATCGGATCCAAAGACATAGAAATTGATGCATCTGCAGGATCTGGTGAGGTGTCAGGCCCGTTCAACTGAGACTTGGAACCATTGCTTTGGGATAATGACTCAGTGTCACTGGTAGTATTACCTGAACTTTCGGAGTATACATTGAGACGATCAGAGAACTCAGACACCACTGGCATGACAGACTTCGGCCAGTGTTCAGTGGACACTGGAATGGTCTGAAGGTTGGGCTGCAGCAACTTTTGGAAGGGAACCGGAGATTGTAACACACAGCATAGTCTTGTCGTAGTGTGTGGTGTTACCGGTCGAAGAAGCACAATGTTGAAGGTTTTAACGAGTGAAGGGTTACGAGGGAACACTAGAGGACGATGCCGAGCTTCAAGACAATGCAAAGCCTAAGCTGGTCTCTCCTATCCTAGGTATGACGAGGCGCTCACTAGGGACTCAGAGGTGACTAGAAACAACACTGATATTGCGTAGAACTAGCTTAGAGGGGAAAATACATAACAAGAGAGTCGAGCTATATATATGGTAGGCCCCTGGTCTGTGCGAGAGACAAGAAAGGAAAGAAAGGAGCGGGAGTCCGAAGGGATACCATCTCCATCTAAGTACTGACTCATCGTGCAGCACAAAATAAGAAGGTGATGCCACAGCCTTACAAAGTCTGAATAAGGTGGCTGTGGCGGAGGTGGAATGGAAGTCTAAGTAAGGTATTGGCAGGGTGCCGTGTGAGACATCAAGAGGAGTGAACATAGAGAACACATCTAAGTAGTGTGGAGGACGACTCCACTACAAATACAACCACGTAGGATGACGAGAGAGTGAGACTGGAAAGGCAAATGAAAGAGTCAAAGACAAGGCGCAAAGAAAAATGAGTACCTCCCCCCCTTCGTAGACCATAACAGAGATACAGTTGATGTTGGCTTGAAAACTGGGTCAACAGACTGAGTAGAAGGGAGTATAGATGGACTTGGAAGATGTCACACAGCAAGTAGATTGTGATCATTGGTGTTTTTCCATCGAGTGAGCCATTTGGGATTTGTGACAATATGAAAGGACTCAACTTAGTGAGTAGATGTATAGAGAAGTGTCATGTGTGCAAGTATAGAACATCGCCTCGTTCAATGCTTGACACAAAACAATGCTGTAGCCTGTCCCCAGTGTGGGCAGTCCTTTGACAATGAAATTCAGGTCCAGAGACACTTGGACCAACCACTCACTAAGTGTAATTGTCAACTCACCGGTTTCATCAATCCAGCAGACCTTCTTGAATACTGTGCCGAGGCTCGACGTCAACATGATGTCCCGCACGTGCAATGTTGGGCCTTCCAGCAAAGGGGAGACCCTGACATCTTACATTCGGACCCAGAGAATCTATAGGGCAGCAGCATACAGCCTGCAGATTTAAATGCTATGGTAACTGACTACTATCCAGGTGCAGCTAAGGTTGTAGACCAGTGCAGTACTAAATTCTTGGATGCATTTGATGAAGACAAATTCATGGAAATCCATAACACCAAAAATCTTTATTACCCATTTGCCAACTGCCCTGAATGGGAGTTGGCAGAATTCCTACTTACTTCTGGCCTTAGCATGGCCACTATCAATTGCTTTCTATTCTTGTTGTTGGTGGGTCGTGCTTCTCTTGATATGCTAGATCTCGAATCTGTATTGATCAATGCATTCAGGTCAAGCAACTTCAGCTCTCATTTCAAACCACCTTGTGGCTACGTGATCTTGCTGAAATTCCTCCCAAAACTCCCCCATGGAAGTGCCAACATGTAGACACCTCCCCACAGGAGACAAAAACTATTGCAAGACTCTTCTACAGGGACACTGTGGAATGCTTACAAATATTGCTTAACAACCCGCTGTTCACCAATTTGCTGGACTTCAGCCCATATCATGTGTTTACCACGGCCCAATGTTTAGTTTGGGTCTACAGCGAGTGGATGTCTGGCGATGTCGCTTGGAAAATCCAGGTGAGCATATCCATACAGAGTTGGGCACCGTGATCAAAGTTTGATCTTTTCTGAATAGACAGAGCTTCCCGAGGGCGCTTGTGCGCTAGGTGTTATCTTGTTGTCTGACACAACCAATGTCATGAATCAGTCTGGTGGCAAAGTGTCACACTCCCTTCTTATGTTGTTGGTGAACATCCACATGGAAGTTCAGGCACAAGCATCTCTCCATGCATTCGTACCTATCACATTTCTTCCCATTACAGAATTTATCCACAGTGATTCACGGATGGAAAGTGTTCTCAGGGATTGTCTGTACCACCAGTGCCTCGACATTGTGGTCAACCCACTGAAGATAGCTGCCTGCATCAGTGTTATGTTGTCAGATCCATTCGGCAACAGCTGGTATTGTTTCACCCATCTTGCCAGCTGCATTGTTGATACACCCGAGGTGTGCTTAATCACATGTGTCCAAGGGAAGACCTCGCCAACCACCCTTGCGGACTATACCCAATTCAGTGATCCCTTCTGTCATCCCCCTTGAACCAAGGCAACTACCCTCTCATTCCTCAAATCATCAACATTGATCCCAATGAGTTGTTTGCCTACTTCGAAACCTGTGGAATACAGTACCTCAATGGTGTCACATTCCTGTTCTAGAGGGACTGGTTGCTCTCCGATCCTGCCCAATTTTTCTCTCCTGAAATTTTACATCTTTTCACCTGGTTCTGCTATGACCATGATCTCAAATGGTGCATTCGTGCCATTGGTCATAGAGAGATCAATTTTCAATTTTTGATCCTCCAACCCATCACTAACCATCGCCATTTCACTACCGGGGTCACCAGGCTGAAGCAGGTCACAGGAAGACTCAATGTGACTTCCAGTGATTCCTGATACCTGTGATCGCAGAGGCTGCCCCAGTAGGCGTTATTCAAGCAGTCTGTTCACTGCTGGACTTTCAATACATTGGACAATCTCCTATTATTGACGATGATCAATGTCACATGGTCTCGGCTGCTCTTGAGGAGTTCCACTCATACAAACATGATATTATCAATGCAAAGCTTCGTTGTGGAGAGAAAGGCAACGTCCTGGAACACTGGCAGATCCCAAAACTTGAACTCATGCAAAATGTCACTCCCAGCATCCCGCTCCATCAGTACATTTACATCCTTCTTTATTTGGCTTTATCTGTCTTATTTTGCTTAGTTGACTATCACAAGTTTCCCAACATCTCCAAACTCATTACAAAAATCAGTTTCTAAGCTGGATATATGTTAAAATGTAATGTACTTGAGGTTTCTAATGTTTTGGAATTATTTGTTGTAGTATTGTACATGATTCATAGTTTGACAAGTATAATAAGACACATAAAGCCAAATAAAAAAGCATGTAAATTTACTGATGTCATTGGTCCTCCTATCCATTGGTCTGCCGATACCACCAAATGGGCCCATATTGACATCGTCAAAATCCCTGCAACTGCTACAAATAACACTGACTTCAAACCCCAGATTTGCCAATATCTTGATCGTGATGAAAAATGCTGTGCATTTTCACATGCACTACAACTCCGAGAAGAAGAGATGAGCAGGCTCGCAATGAAACCAATGGACAATAGCTCAGATGCTGAGGATGACCTAGTCAGACAAGGATGCCGGAGATGACCTACATTCAGATGAAGATGTCAAGCCTTCATCCCATTGGGTGGGTACCTGGTGTGGTCCCGTGCTGTATTGCCAACTATTTTGCTGCTTCTGCCAAACCCTCATTAGTCTTTCCTCCTCATTCATTCATATTGGGGTCAGTGGCTTTTCACCTCAGATTCGACCCAGTTGTCGGAAGTATGAAAATTGGTGACATAGCAGAAAGATACTGTCTTCTGGACCTTCGCGCTGCATTGGTCCATTACTTCTACTGCAACCACAATGGTTGACCCCTCCATGTCAGTGGTCGAAAACACTATTCTGCCAAAGAGTATCTACCTTTCAACCGGTTACAGGTCTGGCATAAAATCTGACTTCAGCAAAAGGCATACCACAATCCAACTACTGTCCTCCCTGCCCAAACCTTAAATGTGTTCCCCCCAATGGCTGGCTGGCTGAAGGGACAATACGATGCAGCTTTCATCAACATTGATGACAATATGGAGTGGCCCCATAGTGGACTTAAAGGTTTGATTATGTACATATCTACTCATGAACTTGATCGGCTTACACTTGACTATGTAGGTCACATTGTAGGTGAAATACGACTGATTTTTTGGCCCCTTCCTCCAAGAGGATTACAAGGTACCTGGTGGAGCATGAAGTTTCTCATCTATGTCATGAGGCTTGATATATCCCCAGTGCATGGCAGGGATTTGGATAAAGTGACTGGTATGCACATTCTGAAGCATGTTACCAGAGCGTCTGGGACACCAATTGATGACATTGTTCCACTCAGTCAACTCTGGTCGTTGGCTCTGATAGCCCTGAGATTTGGTATCAAAGTAAATCCATGTCTTACTCCACAAACTTCATCACACTACTCTAACTCCTTCTATCTCAATCACTTTTTTTTACAAAGAATTGTACTTTGCCCTGAAGTTCAATGCTTAATTTCTGCTTTGTCACGCTATTCCAATTTCTCTTGTTCTTGACTAGTTACACTTAGCCCTCTGGCCCTACTAGACTAGTTTACAATTTCTATATTTAGTAATCCTTGGCTGTGTGCCATGGTTGTCAGAGGCTCATGCATGCCCAGCTCTGCAAGCTTGCAAGATGTTACCTGCCCATCTTGGAGACACCTTTCTCAGCCATCACTTTCAGATTGATCAAGACCATGCATTCACTGGTAGTGTTGATCAAGCACCATGTAGTAGCTCTCAATGCTAATGCTATTCTTTTCGTGGCATGGACGCCACTTGATCCAACAGCGTGAACGTTGTCCTTCTTTCATTCATCGATGGTGTAGACACCATTTACTTTAAATCACATTCTCGAGATCGCTCAGCTCCCTGAGGTGCTCGAAACAAGTGGTGAAGGAAGTCCCGAGTTTGTTCAGATAACTTGACTTGTCAGGGTGACCATGCAGCATGAGGACAACTGCATCCCTGAGTGCTGAAATCACGTCCTCGAGATCACTTAGCTTACCCAAGGTGTATCTAGGTGTGATGCCAGGAAATGAATCAAATTTCCTATTCATGCATTCCCCCAACAATGTCCTCTTTACTTCAGGACACACTATTTTTGATGAATCAAGATTTCCCCACTGTGCGTCACACCGCACACGATCTGCTGCATCACCTGTGCCTACTGTCGCCGGTGAGCATGAGCCTGTACAGGCATTACCACCACTCCCTGTAGACAACGACTATCGACCAAGTCAACCTGCTCCACGAATTCCTACTCCTCCTCCTGTCCCTCCTCGCACACCCTCGCCTCACCCAGCACCCCCCCCTCCTAGTGCACCTAAGAAAGTAAAAAGGGGAGCACCATCAGCAATCCCTTCTGCCCCAGTACGCCCCCAATGTGAACACTGTGTGCCCATTAGGCCCAGTAACATCTATGGGGATGATAAGCATTCTGTGGAGCAAATAAAGGAAATTAAGCACAAATTGCACTGGCAAGACACTGTTAGGGAACCTGGTCCATCTGGACAGAGACAACCAGAGCCTAAGTCACCTCAAATGCCAGGCAACCTTCCTGAGCATAGTGCGCCACCTGCTCCCACCAAAGCTCCTGAATCTGACAGTGAAGCTGACATCGAACGACTATGTCATTGTAAAGTAGATATATAGTCACGGGGTGCTGTCCCAAGGGAACAAGCTGATAGAAAGGGTGGGCAAGGTAGACTCGTCCCAAGGGGTTCTTGACATAGTTGTTATAGTGGAAGGAGTAACCAAGACGCTTTGAAGAGCAGGAAAGGTAATCCAGAAATAATCTGGACGGAAATGGAATGGACGGAATAATGGAACAATGTATCCGTGCCACAGATGACCGATGGATAGAAACAGATGAAGATGGAAGGCTTGGGCGATGTACGATGACGACCAATGAGACCTTTGTAGAGCAGAATAAACTTGGGAGAACGATGACCCACAATCTGAGTGAAAGTAGATATTTATTTTGACAATACAGAAGTGTTTTATAGTCTGGGGCATACCCCAGACTGGATCTGAAACCCTAATGGAAAAGAATGACAGCAGAGTTTGTATCTACGGAAACTTCTAAGGTACTTTGATGGGTCATCGGGCGATGTATGAAAGGACTACGTGATCGTCAGCGCGATGGAGATAGAAAGGAATCTGTCACCCCTGCACTGGGTAACAACTCTAGACTGTCCGAACTTGTCCTGATGATATGTATGTTCGCAATGCTGTCTCTAAAGGGGTTATATGTGTCTTGAAGGCAAATTGGAAAGGATATATGAGAAGGAAAGATGGATCTGTGACAAGAAAATTGAATCTGATCGACGATCTGATCATGGATGAGCACAGATAATCGCAGGTAGACACGGATAAAGAAAGACAGACCTCGGACGACACTCAGATGGATACGGAAAGATACGGGAAGCTTGATGGACTCTTGAGGACAACAGTCTGTAACCTGGAAAGTGGAGAAAGGGATGGACACAACCGTAGAGAGCGTCGAGCTCCTACAGCACAGCTTTAGATAAGCCTACCCTAAGATGGAACCTACGGATGAATTAGTCCCAAAGGAGTTCCATAAATATCTAAAAGTATTTCATGAAGGAGAATCAGAAAGAATGCCGATCAGGAAACCATGGGACCATGCCATAGATATGAAAACACATTTACCCCTAAGAAGGGATGGCTCATTCCCCTCGCTGTTGAAGAACAACAGGAGGTTTCTGCATTCATTGATGATCAACTTAAGAAGGGTTACATACGACCTTCTAAGTCTCCACAAACATCACCCGTATTCTTTGTCCCAAAGAAGGATGGACAAAAGAGGATGGTACAGGATTACTGGTATCTCAATGAACATACGGTCAAAAATAACTACCTGTTACCCCTGATCTCGCAATTAGTCGATAAACTCAAAGGGACTAAGTTATTTACAATGATGGATCTCCGATGGGAATACAATAATGTATGCATCAAAAAAGGTGATGAATGGAAGGCAGCCTTCAGATGCTTCTGAGGAGCATTCGAGCCCCTTGTCATGTACTTTGGATTATGCAATTCCCCTGGAACATTTCAAGCCATGACGAACGAGATCTTTGCAGATATGGACGACATCATCATTGTCTACATTGATGACCTTATGATATTCACAAAAACTGATGATTGGGAGACACACAACAAGATCGTGCTGGAAGTCCTCTGACATCTAGAAGAAAATGACCTTTTTGTAAAACCAGAAAAATGTTCTTTCCACGTCACAGAAGTAGAATTCCTGGGAATAATCATAGGAAAGGATGGTATAAAGATGAATGAATCAAAAGTCAAGGCTATCATAGAATGGCCAGTGCCAAGGAACATCCGAGGAGTTAGAAGCTTTCTAGGGCTAGCAAACTTCTATCAAAGATTCATCCAGGATTATGCAAAGGTGGCTAGACCACTTAATGACCTGACCAAGAAGGAGAATGCCTTTGGATGGAAGCAGGAACAGCAGGAGGCATTTGACACATTGAAACACCATCTCACCACAGCTCCTATTCTTGCATTCCCAGATAATAATGCTCAGTTCTGCCTAGAATGCAATGCTTCTGATTATGCAACAGGGGCAGTACTCTCTATTCAGAAGGATGACAAATGGCTCACATTCTATGTCTCCGCAAGAATAGAACTACCCTATTGCCGATAAAGAAATGCTCAGTGTGATCCGTTCACTGGAGATATGGCGCCACTATTTAGAAGGCACACACCATGAATTTGAAATTTGGAATGATAATGCAAATTTGCAATTCTACATGACTCGTCAGGACCTCAACAGGAGGCAAGCACATTGGGCGCAATACCTATTGTGCTTTAATTTCAAATGGATTCATAAGCCCAGAGCCTCTATGGGAAAAGCAGATGCCCTCTCTAGACGAGAAGATCACACTATTGGTCTAGAAGATGATAACAAAGGAGTATTAGTAATTACCCCAGAGAAGATTAGGGCACAACATGTCTTGCTCTCCGAGGAAGGGGATAACATAAAACAATGAATACCAGATGCCACTAGCCATTTCAAAGAAGATGTCCACAGATTATGTAAAGATTAGGGCATCTATATGGAAGATGATGGATTCCTTTACAACATGCTCCACAGGCTATACATGCCTGATTATGAGGATCTATGCATGGAAGTCATGAGGTTACATCATCATGATACCCCTATGGCTGGACACGCCAGTTCAGACAAGACACTTGATCTGCTGCAATGCAGCTATTGGTGGCCAGGTTTAGCCACATTTGTAAAGAACTACATCGCTTGATGCAATTGATGCCAACGGTTTAAGGGAACTAATCAAGCCCTAGCTGGCTTGCTACGTCCCCTTCCTATCCCTGATCACCCATGGGAACACATCTCAGTGGATTTTACCATGGATCTCCCGCTTTCCCAAGGCTATGATTCTATTCTGGTAGTAGTTGACAGGTTCTCGAAGGAGGTTGAGTTAATTCCCTGCACGAAAACTGCAATGGCACTTGACACAGCTAAAGTTGAATTGGGCCACCCTTCTTCTGCCTTTCATGTTCGTCTGCCTCATTGACTCCACACTGGCACACCATATCACTTCCCACTCCGCTACTGACCCTCTGGTCCTCCAGGCCCTGCAATCCCTTGATGGGACTATTTCCCCGGCTTTTCGCTCCCACCTCTCCGATTGGCAACACTCTGAGGGTGTCCTCACCTACAAGGGCCATGTGTACGTGCCCCCTGATGAATCCCTCTGCCATTCCATCCTTGAACATTGTCACGACCATGAATTTGCCGGCCACCCCGGCTACTTGAAAACTCGCCAGCTCATCATGGCTGAGTTCTGGTGGCCCGGACTTCCCCAATATGTACAAAAATACGTCGAGGGTTGTTCCACTTGCCAACAGAACAAGTCGAACACCCATCCCACCGTGCCCCTGCTCACTCCCATTAAATCCTCCTGCACCCGCCCCTTCCAGCAGGTGTCCTGTGATCTCATTACGGATCTCCCGGTTTCCTCCTCTTTTGATTCCCTTTTAGTCGTGGTGGACCACGGACTTACTAAGGGGGTAATTCTTTGTCCCATGAAGAAAACCATCACCGCAGAAGGAGTCGTATCTCTCTTTTTTCACAAAGTCTACCTCCACTTCAGCCTCTATGACAAAATCATGTCTGATCATGGCCCACAATTTGCCTCTTCCTTCACCCATGAACTAGGGCGACTCCTGAACTATGACATCTCCCTTTCCACCGCTTACCACCCACAAACCAATGGAGAAACTGAACGTGTCAACCAAGAAGTTGAAACCTATCTCCATATCTTTTGTGGAAGCAATCCTACCTCATGGGCTGACAAAATCTCCCACACCGAATTTGCCCACAATCACCGCCCTCATTCCATCACCAGCAAATCTCTGTTCTATCTCATGATGGGATATGAACCCCATGCTCTTCCCTCGATACTCGCTGAAACTTCCCTTCTGGCCATAGAAACCCATCTCAAAGATCTCTCTGCCGCCCAGAGATGAAGCCCTAGCTTCCCATGAACTCACCAGACAAGTCATGGCCTCTAGGAATAATCAAGGTTTCACCTCATTCTCCCTCAGAGATAAAGTCTGGTTAGAAGCCAGAAACCTTTGTCGCTCTGTTGTCAACCCTAAATTTGCCCCCAAACGAGAAGGACCCTTCATTATCATCAAGGTCCTATCTCCCATCACTTACCAACTCCGCTTACTGAAAGCCTGGGATAAGAAGATCCATCCGGTATTCCATGCTTCCCTCTTATCTCCTTATCATGAAAACTCTATTCACGGAAAGAACTTCCCCACTCCACCACCTGACCTGATCCAAGGGGAAGAAGAATACGAAGTGGAACAGATCTTACGCCACCATGGAACTGAAAGAAGCCGCATGTTCCTGATCCGATGGAAAGAATATTCGGCTGAAGAAGACTCCTGGCTCCCAGAACGGAACTTGAAACATTCGAAGTCTGTCCTCAATGATTATAAAAAGCTTCACCCTTCCATCTTCTGACTTTAACCCTCTTCGTCTCCATCCACCATGTCCTTCCAACAACTCTCTATCTCCTCTGAATCTTCTGTCACTGCCTCCACTCCCTTGTCTCCTACTTCTACTGTTGCCGAACCAGGATGGGGCTCTAACCCTGTCGTTGTCCCCAAACCCACTACTCACCACGTCACCTTCTACCCCGTTGACATTCCTGGAACCTCTACTATTGACGAACCTATCACTATGCCTAGATCCATCGTCGCTCCCATTCTGTCTTCTCCTATAGTCTTCCATCCCACATCCTCTTCTTCTTCCCCCATTGCTAGCCCTAGACCTGTCCTCGCCATCGAGATCCCAATCTATGCCAATGCTGTTAGGGAAGGAACTCCTTCCCCTCATTACATCAACAATGTCTCTCGCTATATCTGCAACACCAGCATGGCTTTACCAATCGATGCCCACCTAGACATGAACTCCACTTTCTTAGCCTTATATAAAGCCTTCCAACAGACTCAACGCCTCTCCCTTGTCACCAATGACATCACCGCTTTCTCCACTGATCGCATCGACCATAACTGGGTCAAGTCTACTCAGCAGAATATTCTGTGAGAGCTCCACCAAGCCATGTACCAGATGGACTTTGGGGAATTCCTTTTAGATATAGATCGATACACTATCAAACTCGCTGCCTCCAGGATGGCAAACACAGGAGTCTATCCCCTACGACGCACAGAAAACAGTTCGTCCTCCCTGTCTTCTTACCACTCTGTGCAGTCCCCATCTACTCCATCCGCCTCTTCCTCTACTCTCTCTCCTGAGGAACTGAATGCCGTAGTCGAAGCCGAGCGCACCCATACTTTCCAAACCCGACCATTCTACGGAACCCTCCACATCACACCTCTTCTTCCTTCCGACCCTAGATATAGCGAAGCATGCTTCCAATGCCACCGCCTAGGGCATATCCATCACAATTGCCCCGTCTATCAATGTCCCATTATGGGATGTTGCCAATGGGCTCCTGGACATAGCCAGGCTAACTGCCCAATCACTACTCGCCGCCCCACCCTTTTAGATAGACTATCCACCATCAACTCTCCCCATAGTCGTGGAACTTTGGCATCTCATATCTCAGGTCGTAGTTGAGGGACTCCGGCTCTTGATTCTTTTAGAACCCCTCGATGGGGCTCTACTTCTTCTTCCTCTGGTTCTACCTGCTCCTCCCGCTCCTCCAACTCCTCCAACTCTGGACGAGGTCTTCCCGTTCCTCCTCCTCGGAGGTCTGCTTCCCCTCGACGATCCGCTCCTTCCCCAGAGTTAGACGATGTCATCGATGATGTTGGGTATTCCAACATGACTGGATCCCCGGGCTATTCTTATTTGAGTTTATACTGAGATGTCTTTCGACGCGGTCTCAGATCTAGTAAGGGGGTAATGTTACGATTCTCTCTTTTCTTTCCTTCATTTGTACCAATACGCATCTTTCTTGTCTTCCTCAGATTTACTTTCTATTCTTCTATGATGACTCATTCCACATCTTTACGTATCCCGCTGGCATTCCGACAGTACCCACCTACTTAGTCATCATTCCTTCCATCCGCTTCTATACTTTTCTGTGCTTGCCCTAAACACTTATATGTCCAACATATATAAGTCGTAGATACTGCTCTAGCGTTTCCTCACGCTTGAGCTCCTTTGTTGTCTTGTACCGTGTACAATCCATCACTCTTGCTTCCTTTGAACCACTGGTCCTAGCCCAGTACCTCTCGACCCTTGTGTGGATGCCCCCACGAGTACCTTTGAACCTTTGAACCCTTGATCTATAAGTCCTTGTCATACTTTCACTTGACGCTCACCTTGTTCCTCGTCCACCAAAGGCTACGCTCGTTCCTACCCGGACCAAGCGTAACAGTCTGAGGTCCGTTTTTCTTAATCTGTGTCTATCCGTGATCATCTGTGCTCATCCATGATCGGGTTGTCGATTGGGTTTGGTCATCTTGTCACCGACTTTCCCCCTTTATATATCCTTCCC
>JBBPJP010000496.1:0-20881 GCA_038088775.1 Boletus barrowsii | reverse complement strand
TGCTAATTCAGCTCGGAGAAACTACCGAACTCCGAGACTTCCTTGTTATTGACTGTGGCAAGGACGACATCATCCTTGGGCTCCCTTGGCTCCGCGACCATAACCCGGAGATCAACTGGAGTACAGGAACCGTCTGCATCTGCGATACGGAACCGACCGTATGGGAGCACACGAGACAATGAGAAGATGAAGCGGCTGAGGCCCATACTATAAACATTTTCAACAGGAAATGCCAGGCATGAAAACTCTGGCAACATAAGTACTGCCTGAGGGTATCTGACGTGGACCCGACCACACAGCGGGAGGAAGTACCAGCACTCATAGATTGCGAGGAGGATGAGGAAGACGAGCCCACTGGACCCTCCATTAAGAAAACTACAATTTCGACCTCGTTGGCGCAAGATGCAACCAGGGTCAAGGTGGAACTCCTGCGGGACTTCCAAGATTTTCAGGACATCTTCCAAAAGAAGGACGACAGTTCCCTTCTGCCCTACCGCTCATTCGATCACAGCATAGATCTAGACGAGTCATTCCAACCAAGGGTTGCCAAGGCCTACCCGCTCAATCCCAAGGAGCGAGAGGCATGTAAAGATTTCATTGACGAACACTTGAAAGTCGGACGTATATGGCCATCCAACTCCCCCCAGGCTTCTCCATTCTTCTTCATTTCAAAGAAAGACAGCAATCTTCGCCCCTGCCAAGATTATCATTTCCTTAACGAGCATACCATCAAGAACGTGTACCCTCTCCCGCTTATTGGAGACTTGATGGATCAGCTCAAAGGATCCCGTCATTTCACGAAGATGGACATCCGTTGGGGCTATAACAATGTCCATATCAAGACTAAGGATGCCTGGAAGGCGGTGTTCATTACGCCCTTCGGGCTCTTTGAGCCTCTCGTCATATTTTTTGGCCTTTGCAACAGTCTGGCAACTTTCCAGTCGTTTATGGACTTCATTTTCAAGGACATGGTAGTGGAAGGATGGTTGATCATCTATATGGATGATATGTTGATCCACTCTAAGGATCTCAAAGAACACCACGAAAGGACGAGGCGGGTATTAGAGCGGTTACGAGAAAACCAGCTTGGCCTCAAACTGGAAAAATGTACATTCAATGCATCTGAGGTCAAGTTTCTTGGTATGGTCGTTCGTGAGGGTATCATCAAGATGGACCCTACCAAGCTCTCGGTGATCGAGTCATGGGAACCTCCCACTTCAGTTCGTGCAGTCCGCTCATTCATAGGGTTCTGCAACTTCTATCGCAAGTTCATTCTGAACTTCTCTGAACTTGCTCGGCCGATCTTGGAGTTAACAAAGAAAGGGCAGTCATGGTCCTGGATGCACGAGCAACAGAAGGCTTTCGACCTCCTCCGAAAGGCCTTCACATCCAAGCCGGTTTTAACGATGCCGGACACATCAAAATTGTTCTACGTAATGACAGACGCCTCACTTACGGCTTCCGGAGGCGTACTCATGCAAATGGATGGCAATGGTGACCTGCATCCTTGTTGCTATATCTCTAAGACGTTCTCCCCTGCGGAACGCAACTATGACATTTATGACAGGGAGCTTCTGGCAGTTATACGCGCGCTAGAGGAATGGCGTCACTATCTTACCAGAACCGACTGGCCAGTGACTGTGCTCACAGACCACAAGAATCTGTGCTACTTCAAGGACCCCCACAAGCTTTGTAGGCGGAAAGCTAGATGGCTTTTGATGATTCAGGACTATTGTAATGCACAGCATAGTGATGATGGAGTATGCTGTGATACGGGTCAAAGAACGTAGGACAAAAGAGAGACGAGGGACGAGGATCTCTGAGGTCAGAGGTCAGGTCGGAGGTCTATCTTTGAGACGATGCGAAGACTCGACAGGTCCCTTCTATCTAGGTACCTGAAGAGGCTCACTAGACTTGAAGGTTACTAGAATAACGCTATATTGCATAGAACTAGCTTAGAGGGAAATACAAGATGAGAAGTACGAGACTATATATACGGTAGGCCCCTGGTCCGTGCGAGGTAAGTATGCACAGCATGACGAGTCAGAATACTGCGGTGCGTAGCAAGCACAGTAAAGCATAGTCTGCAGTATGAAGTCTGAACAAAGACTGCGGACATTGAGTCAGAAGAAGTAGTGTGCAGTAAGGTGCAGTCCACAGTGAGAAGTCTGAAGAAGTGACTGCGGACGGAAGCGGAATCAAAGACTAAACAAGGTATAGGCAGGGCACTGTGTGAGACATAAAGGGAAATAGATCGAGAGAACGTATCTGGTAATGTGGAGGACGACTCCACTACGAATACAACTGCGTGCGGTGACGATAGAGTGAGACTAGGAAAGGCGAGTGAAAGAGTCTGCCAGGCCAACAAGGTCAACACCATCCCACCGTCCTGCCTCTCACCCCTCTTCTGGTTGCTTCCACGCACCCCTTTCAGTGTCTTTCGGTTGATCTCATCATGGACTTGCCACTGTCTAAAGGATTTGATTCGGTTATGGTCGTGGTTGACCATGGCCTTACAAAGGGGGTAATTTTCACCCCAACTCACAAGAGCGCGGACGCCAAGGGTGTTGTGCAGCTCTTCTTCGAAAAGGTCTTTCCCCGCTTTGGACTCCACAATGAGGTTATCTTGGACCGTGGTCCACAGTTTGCCTCGGCCTTCGCTCTAGAACTAGCGAGGCTACTTGATTACAACCCACTCCTATCCTCTGCCTACCATCCACAGACCGACAGAGAGACGGAACAGGTCAATCAGGAACTGGAAACCTATCTTTGGATCTTCTGCCAAGGAGACGCCACCTGATGGTCGGACCTATTGCCAATGGCGGAGTACTATCACAACAGTTCTGTCCATTCCATAACGGGAAAGACTCCATTTAGCTTGATGATGGGATACGAGCCAAGAGCCTATCCATCTTTAGGAACCACCACCTTCCTCCCTGCTCTAGAGCAACGCCTGGGAGACCTCGACAAGGCACACAAAGAAGCCACTGCTGCCCACAAAAAAGCTCAACGATACATGAAGGAACACATTACTTCAAAATTTAAACCTTGGAAAGTAGGAGATAAGGTGTGGCTCGAGGGCTGCAACCTGAGACTCTGCTACCCCTCTCACAAACTTGCCCCTCGCTGCAAGGGACCATTTGAAATCTCTCAGGTAAAATCACCTGTTTCGTACAAACTCTGCCTGCCACACACCTGGAAAATCCATAACGCCTTCCATGCATCGCTTCTAACCCCCTATCGAGAAACTGCGGAACACGGACCCAACTTCATCCCGCTTCCGCCGGACATCATAGATGGCGAGGAAGAATTTGAAATTGATCAGATCCTATCTCATCGGGGCTCCGCCCGCTGCTGCCATTACCTCATTTCATGGAAAGGATACCCGTCCTCCAAAAATACCTGGGAACCCGAATCCAATTTAGGACATGCTGTGGACCTCCTAGAGGAATATAAGGCCAGAGATCCTGTCACCTTCCCCCATCTTAAAGCCCTCAGTCCTCACTTGCTTTTGAGTCAAGCCCTCGCTCCTCTATACATCGTCACCATTCTACCAGAACTCCTCATGTCCCAGTCGTCGTTAAATGCCATCTCCTACCAACTCCCTGTCCGCATTCACCGACTCCCTGCCTGTTCCCAATGAATCCTCTACTGTTCTATCCTTGAGAACCCCACAGCTAACGTCGCCATCCCTCCGTACCCGCCTTTCGAGATCGACCAATACTCAAATCTTTGGTCCTCATCTTTCATTCATACTCCACCGCTCGTACCGTCCATGCACAGCTCTTCCCAGATGGGACTTTGCCTGTCTACACCGTGGCCATGGCCCAATCCATCCATGAATGTCGAGACCTCATTCTCAACGCCCTACATGATCACGGATTCGACGACGTCCTTCACAGACTCCCCCGAGGACTATTCTCCCATGTCCTGCGACCCATCTTTTTCACGCTACCCGCCAACCTCCGGGGGTACTACCTGGACAATGACCCCAACCATCCATGGGATCAGGATACTTGGGCCAGGGATCATGCTGAACATCGATGAACCCTCTGGGACTCCACCGTCACCCCAAACTCCGATTCCTTGTCCACCGACTCCCCATCCGACTGCGAACCACTTCCAGTCCCACCACCCATCACTTCCTCCCCTTGCGCATCTCCCGGACCAGGAGTTTCTACTCCTACTGGAAGCGCTAGCAGCAGAACTGTTCCTGTCACCCCCAAGGAGGCTCTCGCCTTCCTCTCCTCTATCCCCCTCCTCATCGGAGAGCTCACTCCTCCCCCAGAGCAGCCCATTCTTCCCAGTTGTCCCCATCCTACCACACCGACCCCTGCCCCATGTTCTCATAAGTTCCCTCGGCGTGGTGGAAAGCTTTCGTTCAGACTTCCCACCTCCGCACTCTGAACTATGGGAAACCATGGTACGAGAGGCAGAGGAGCTTTGCGTGGACCGACTCCAAACCTCTCCACTGGTAGATATAACAAGGACAATGCATTGACACCCTCGTCGTCGCCAGGCTCCTCCAGCAACCCAATAGATGTGGATCGTTTCCCTACTCCTCCTGCTCCCCCTCGTCCCGCCACCTGATGCTTCACCTGTAATGAACTTGGGCACATACACGCCGACTGTGGTCACTACATGTGTCCTCTCTATTGCACCACTGCTCCCGGCCATATCCAGGCCTTTTGTCCTCGTCGTCAGTGTCTCCTTTGCGGAGAAATGGGTCACTCAGACTTGTTTTGCCCTATTCGCCGCAACCCCCTTGATGACTCGGACTTTACTGACTATGAAGTCAACAAGGGAGATGAAGGGATGTAGGGGTCTCACAGGTGCTTCGACTGTACAAAGGGGGTAATGTTACGGTCTATGAAGGGGGTAGTCATTTTTCCATTATTTTTCATTGACTCTTTCACTTGCCTTTCCTAGTCTCGCTCCGTCGTCACCGTACACGGTTGTATTCATAATGGAGTCATCCTCCACACTACCAGATATGTTATCTCAATCTGTTTCTCTTTACGTCTCACACGGTGCCCCGCCGATACCTTACTTAGACTTTCTTTCCACTTCCGTCCGCAGTCATTTCTTCAGGCTTCTCACTGTGGACTGCACCTTACTGCGCACTACTCTTTCTGACTCGATGTCCGCAGTCTTTGTTCCGACTTCACACTGCGGACTGCGCTTGCTGCGCACCACAGTATTCTGACTCGATATGCTGCACATATATACCTCACATGGACCAGGGGCCTACTGTATATATAGTCTCATATTTCTCGACTTGTATTTCCCTTTAAGCTAGTTCTACGCAATATAGCATTATTCTAGTGACCTTCGAGTCTAGTGAGCCTCTTCAGGTACCTAGATAGAAGAGACCCATCGAGTCTTTGCATCGTCTTGAAGATGGACCTCTGTCCTCAGAGATCCTCGTCCCTCGTCTCTCTTTTGTCCTATGTTCTTCGACCCGTATCGCAGCATGCTCCGTCACTTCTACGCTGTGCGTTACACCACGTATGGTGATGATAGAGTGAGACTAGGAAAGGCGAGCGAAAGAGTCAATGAAAAATAGTGAAAAATGACTACCCCCTTTGTAGACCATAACAGGGGGTACTCGTTTTTCTTTACTTTGTTCTCGTTCACTCGTCCACAGACTTGTTCTCTATCACCATATGCGGTTGTATTCGTAGCAGGGTTGTCCCCTGTCTATTTAGATATGTTCCCGATCTCTTCTTCCTCTTATGTCTCACACGGCGCCCCACCCATACCCACTTAGATATTCATTCCGTCTCCACCCGCAGTCCTTACTTCAGACTTCTTACTGCAGGCTGTGCCTTACTGTGCATCATTTATATCTCGTCTCCGTCCGCAGTCTTCTTCAGACTTCTTACCATGGACTACGCTTTACTGTGTATGCTGCACATACTTACCTCGCACAGACCAGGGGCCTACCGTATATAAAGTCTCGTACTTCTCGTCTTGTATTTCCCCTTAAGCTAGTTCTACGCAATATAGTGTTATTCTAGTGACCTTCGAGTCTAGTGAGCCTCTTCAGGTACCTAGATAGAAGAGACCCGTCGAGTCTTCGTATCATCTCAAAGATAGACATAAGTCCTCAGAGATCCTCGTCCCTCGTCTCTCTTTTGTCCTACATTCTTCAACCCGTATCACAGCATGCTTCATCACTGCTATGCTGTGCGTTACACTCGGTGGAACACATCATTGAAGGAGGCGGCAGTCACAAGAGGCAGTGATGTAATTGCTAAGTCTTACTTGGGATTTTCCAGTACTAGTGACTTAGTAATAAACTTTTGTCTCTTGTGATTCTTGTAGTACCATACTACTATGCCTAAAGCGAAGAAAAAACTTTGGCATGCTCAAAAGCTCTCCTTCTGCCCAGACTGTGGCAAGCGATTCGCAAATGAAATGCATGTTCTCCAGCACATGAACAAACCTTCAAATGTTCGCGGCTCTCTCATCATCAATGATTCCAAGTCCCAGGTCCAGTTCTTCAATGTCCCAGCCCAGGAAGTGAGTCAATCTCCTCGTCAATCTCAAGCTGTACATCCTGGAACCGATACCAACTTTCATCTTGATGATTTCCATTATTCAGTCCCAGACGATCTCGACTTGCGCTCTGACGGGTCAGATCCCTGACCATCTGATCCACCCATCAACTCAGACTTCCTTTCAAACGTAGAATTTTATCTTGGAGCCTCTCAAGTGTACCCCGGGGGTAAGACATTCATGAATGAATTTTTTTCCAATAGATATGGATTGTTGTGTCAGGAAAACCTATTCTACCCTTTTGCTTCACGAGTAAATTGGGAACTCGCATCCTGGTTGCTGCGCTCGGGTCTGAGCATGGCGACAATTGATAGCTTTTTGAAGCTGGATTTGGTCAGTAGAGTCTACCACATTGCACGCCTGTTCTCATCTAATACCCTTGTGTTTGGTCAGATACAGACACTTGCAATCTCATTCCGGTCTGCAAGGCAACTACAAATATGTGCAGAGATGTTACCATCAGGCCCTCTTTGGAAATCTCTTCCAATTTGTACGTCGGTCCCAACAAAGCATGCCGTGTCCCTCTATTACAGAGACCCAATCGATTGCCTTCAAGCACTGCTCAGTCACCCATTCTTCAAGCACCACATATCTTTTGTCCCTCAGAAGATCTGGTCAATGGCTGCTCGACTGGTATGTGTCTACAATGAATGGCTTTCTGGAGATCATGCTTGGGAACTACAGGTAAGAATTGTGAGCTAACTTTCTTTCCTTTCCGTTTACCTCCCCCACCTTAGAGTTGCTTACTGCCCGGTTTGACACTGTTAGGTGTTACTCTGTCTTCAGACAAGACAAACATATCTGTTATGTCTGGAAACTGCATGGCACACCCGTTACTGATTAGTCTCGCCAACATTGACACCAACATTTGCAGTAAAGGTTCACTTCATGGCCACCTCCTTCTCGCACTCCTTCCAGTCCCTTCATTTATTCACAAGAAGTCTCAGATTCACAGCCTCCTGTCCGATCGCTTGTTTCACGAATGTCTAGACATCGTCTTGGGCCCTCTAAAGGTCGCGGCTTCCATTGGGATCATGATGAGCGACCCCATGGGTAACTTGTGCTATTGCTACACACCACTCATTGGGTACACCACAGATACACCCGAGCAAAGCCTGCTTGCATGCACAAGTCCCAGGGCATCTCTAGTTTCCACTGCTTCCTACAAACAGTTTGGTGACAATATTTGCTACCCCCGTCGTACTGCTGCGAAAACCTTGAGCGACATCCATGTGATATGCTCAAAATCCCACCTGGACAACTATATCAATTTCCTCAAATTTGCGAAGGTGTATGGACTTAATGGGGTAGACAAACCAATCTGGATTGACTGGCCCTTGTTGGATCCAGTGAGATTTCTGAAGCCAGAGTCCCTGCACCATTTCCATAGGATGTTCTTCGACCACGATTTGCAATGGTGCATTGTCATCGTAGGCGATACCAAGATCGACTACCACTTCACTCTTATTCAGATGCTGGTTGGATACTGTAGATTCTGTGAAGGTGTTTCCAAATTGAAACAGGTCATAGGACGCGATCACTGCTCAATGCAACACTACATTGTGGGCATCATTGCTGGTGTGGTCCCCTCCCGCTTCCTCAGTGCTATTCGTGCGCTTATGGATTTTTGCTACCTTGCTCAACTTCCCTCCTTTGATGAACATGCATTGAACAATTGGATACCGTGCTATAGACATTTCACAATCACAAGGACTCCATCATCACCACAGGCACCTGTTCTGACCACTTCCACATCCCTAAATTGGAGCTTTTACAACATGTCATGCCTTCAATTCGGGACTCGGGCACTGTCATGCAATGGAGCGCCGATGTCATGGAAGTTACTGAGGTCAAGAACCCTGCTTGCGTGGGTAATAATCAGGACTACTATACGCAGATTGCTCGCCACCTCGATCATGTTGACAAATGCTTTTGGTTCGACCTCACAACATGGATCACAGCCTCACTTGGGTCAGATGCTGAGCATGATGAAGACAAAGACAAAGACGATGGAGAAGAGCATGAACCAGAAGGGAAAGCACAAAATCTACTTCATTACCATTCCCTAACTCGGAAAGTCGTTGACTACTTCCAAGTTGCTCGTGCCCTTGCTGACGATCCATGTCCTCGTGTTCCAAAACCCTTTAGGACATTTGTCTCATCCACTATGGCTATCCATTTGGCCCTCAAACCCTTTTCAAGGATGACCATCCAGGAAGCTTCAGAGCTTTTCAGGCTCCCTGATCTTCATGACACTATTTATAGGTACTTGGATCGCTGTTTGAACAGTGAGCCTCATGATGTCTTGGGACAGAGGCAAGCCACATCTTGCATCATTCTCTCAGGTAAAATGTATATCTGGATGAATATACGAGTGCAGCTGAGGACTTGGTGCAACCTAGGTCAGTGGAGTCCACACAGACCCTAGTCGCTGCACCCCCCTCTCCAAAGCATCCTTCAGGCTGCTATGATTGCGGAATTGTTAGTTTGACTGTGGATAGTGACTGGCTGGCCAGGGATCTTAGAGGTTTTCTTGCATTTTTTTTTTGCTAAGTCTCATAAATCATACTGATTCGAAACAATAGGTCATCTAGTTGTACAACTACGTCTCATCTTTTGCCTGCCCGATACAGATTTTCTGGCATTCGTTCAATGCTTCAATCACACCTGTACACCAGACTCCACGTCAGGCATGCATGCCCTGAAGCGCGCAACAAGAAGGGATGGCTCACACATTGGGGATGTGATTCCCTTGACTCAAATTCGTTCACCCGCACATATCATCCCCCATTTTGGTAAGGCAGCAAATCTGCACCTCAACTTGCACAACAGCTATGAACTCTCAACTGACTTCTGGCTGAATAAATACTGGAACAAGCAGTTTTTCTATTCTCTCCTACCCACTTAGTTACGCCTTTTGTTCTGCATGTCAAAGCGTTGGGTGCTGAGCCACAGAGTTCCAAGTCAGGCATTTCGTGGTTGATTCCCTGTAGCCTACTTCCTGTACTTGTGATGTCTGCTCATACTCCACCCCCACGCAATGCAATCACTTCCATGTCCATGATGCCCTATCACATGAAAACTGCATCCATTCCCACTTCAGCAAGAATTTATGGTGCAGTGCCCTTGAACCAAGACCTTACCAATGAGTTGGAGGTTCCACCGTACTGGAACCAGACCGAAAGCATCCCAAAGAACACTATATCTTGCACCCCTACAAGACTCTTCCTCCTCCTGCAATAGCTCCAGATCCATCCACCGTGACATGTGACAATCAGCTGCTTTACAATTCTACATCCTAGTGTTGGGACCCATCATATCTCCCACACATTCTCCATGATTCTCCTTCTAGTTCTCAGCATGCTCCTAGGAAAAGCTGGACCATTCACAAGAAAAAACAGCCCCACAATTCTGCACAACCTCTTGACAAGAAGAGGTGGAGCATGACAGTCACAAGGACGTACCAGGGGGTCGATGGTCCCACGACAGAGACCATAGATGGCACTTACCTACCAAAAGCTAGAACGGAGGTGCAAACAGTTGCTCTCTGGCTCAACTACATCGCCAATCACATACGTGGCACACATGACCTCTCTTCCTCCCAGTTGGATGCAGGCCCATCGAGTTAGACCAGAGGGAGCATACGACGCACGCTATGCTGCTGGTCTGCAGAATGGTCCACTAAGGCTCAACGTGTTGCAGACACATGCTTGCAGCTGAAGCCAGACATAGCTCGACTGCAACCAGATGAGTATGACATAGCACCCTCCAAATTTTCCCGGCGAAACATTGCCTCTTTCCTGGAGCTCACTTCTGAGGAATTTTCCTCTTGCTTGCATCTTCAACTCATGAAAAAAGCCTATGCTGCTTTTGTGGCACAGCCTGGCTGCCGCTTCCTCATCGCATTGTCAATAGCAAACCAAAAGTTACGCCTTCACCACTTTGACTGCTCTGGGGTTGTTCACTCCCATGGATACAACATCCATCAACATGCTACTCTTCTTCTCCAGGTGCTTTATGTTTTGACAGCAGCCCCTCTCAAACACCTTGGCTATGATCCCACTCTCTCTTTTTCCACTACCATCTTGCACATGAAGCATTTGCGCACTGAACCCTATATTTTGGTTGATGGGAAAAGGTATATTATCAAATGCATACTTTTCTACAGCGAGATGATCCGCAGATGGGCTACACTGTGCTTTGTTGTCCATGACCCCATGAATGGGAAGCAGTACATTGTCAAGGACTGCTGGATCCACAATGGGCAGGTGATGGCCAAGGAGGATATGCTGACAAGAATCAAAGAGAGGGGTCTAACACATGGGGTCCCTATTCTTGAGGCAGCATGGATAGTCCAGATATCCGGGGAGATTGACTCGACAGATCTACACTGACCAAGTTACTTATTTGAACAAGGCTCCCCCATCAAGACTTGAATTCATCATCGCCTACTTCTCTCGTCTGTTGGTGAGCCTTTGACACATTTCTCCTGTATCCAAGAGCTCCTTAGCATGCTCATCGACATCGTTGATAGTAAGTGCCTTGTTGTCATGTGATAAGAGTCAGACCATACTAATATTAATATTATTATCAGTCCACGAGCAACTTGTTAATTTTTGTTGTATTCTACACCAGGACATCAGCCTCAACAATGTGCTGATGTACTTCTTTGGGGACACCTGGCCAACTTGCAGGCTTGAGGGCGATGATACCAATGCTACCAGGCTGACCAAAAGAGAGGAGATCATCCAACAGCATCAATTTCACCGTGGTCTCCTCATTGACTTTGACTATGCAAAGTTTACCGATGGAATGAGTATAGGCACGTCTGAGGGTGAACAAACAGTATGTTGTCTCGTCAATATTCTATAATACACTGTGTCATTTTACCTCCAGGGCACAATTCCCTTCATGGCTATTGAAATCTTGGGCGAATATGCGATGCAGGAGGGTCCCATCCATCAAGCTGAACACAATCTCAAATCCCTTGTCTACGTTCTCATCTGGATCTGTGTTCTGTACAGAGACCCACGGATTAAAGGCGGTAGTCCCCATGATGCCAGTAAAACATGCATGAATGTATGGACAAGCCCCAAAACCCTACAAGAAGTTCAGTCTCTCAGGGTTTTCAAGTGTGGTGATCGTTATCCATGAGTCGCACTCCGTGAGTTCACGCCATACTTTCAAGGTCTCAAGGGAACTGTGTCGTCGCTTTATGGCTCTAATCTGGAACTATACTGATCATGAACCCAAGCTCAACCACACCATGATGAAGAAGATTTTACTTGACGGTTTCTTTGCAGTACAGGAGCCTAAGTTAGAACATACCAAATGATTCGAGACCAGGATGAAGCGTAAAATAGAAGGGCATGGGGATGTGGCACAGATGATGAAGCAACCCTGCCTTCAGTAGTTATATGGATGGACACCCCGTGTTACTTTTTTTTTTTTTTTTATCCTCGTTTATTGTCCTTAGGGCAGCGCCCTATGCTGGACATTACATGTGCTATGTACAGCTAACTAGAAAACAGATGGCTATCGGGTGGCTGCGTAGCTATGAGCTTGAGTCCCAAGATGGGTGAGCAGGTGCGAAGAACAAACACAGGGGCTAAGTAGGGGGGAAAATGTAAGTCAGAGCATTGTGAACACTAGGAGGAGGGGGGCCAGAAGCTACCAATAGCAACATAGTGTCGTGGTCCTGTAAAGCTACATACCGAACAGACCCAGGTGGGCTGACTGACACAATTGTAATCATGCCAGCAATTGGCGGGAGCACCTCTACACAACGGACGACAGTGGCAGGTGGGAGCGAAAGACCAGCCTTACCCTTCTTCCTCCAGAAGTCCGCCGCTCTCTGTGCTGGGTGGGAGGAGGGGAGATGCCCCAAAGAGATGGAATCCAGCTCTTGCTCTATGACAACTTCCGCTCTGGAGGTGGGCGGGCTGGTGGTCGAGGAGCCATGTTCATCTGGGTCTGAGTCAGAGGCAGGGATGGATTCCGGCAGGGTGGGTAAGGGGGAAGCCCATGCCTTCCCCCCCCACTGCTGGGACCTAGTGTTAGGCCTCGCTGAGATGGGCGTGGGGGGGCCTGGGAGGGGCCATGGCTAGGGGGGGGGTTCTACCTATAGGGGTAGAAGGAGCCTGGGCCCATGCGTCTTTATGGCCCCCTTCAACCAATGTGCGCAGTTGGCTGAGCTCAGCCTCAAGGGTGGCTATGCACTGCTCTAGGGCAGCCTCTCGTGGTGTGGGATTAGAAGGCACTGCTGTGGCTGGTGTGATGGGTGGTGCAGGAGAGGAAATGGGGTCAGTGGATTGGAAGCTGTGTGACATGAGGTCTGCTGCCGCAGCCAAGACTTTTTGGGATCTCAGCTGGGAGCAGAAATGGATGAGCATGTTGTTTTGATACAGCTGGATGATGGCCGGGGGGGACCTTGCCTTCATGAAGGACATCGTCTGAGAGGTGGGATTTGAATGAGTGAAACAAGTCCACAGTCCAGCACACAGCCCTCTGGGCTGCAGGGGGGCAGGCCATAGGAACGGTGAGTACAAGGAAGGCTTCCCTTTGTTAGGGCTGCCTTTAGTGGTCCACCTCCAGGTAAAAGGATGGGAGGAGAAAAAGTCCAAGATGAACTTGGGTACAGAGGGTGGGACAAATCAGAGATGAAATGTTCCAGCAGGAAAAATGTGGTACCTTTTTCCTATGTCAGAGAGTCAGATCACGCATGTGGCTTCACAAGGACACTGATGCTTGGTAGGGGAAGGTTGACCAGCAGATTCTGCGGGAGGGGGAGGGCAGAGGGTGGGGGGCATTTGGGCGCCTTTCTGGGCATGATGGTGGTACAAGGAAAAGAAGCTCTCTGTGTTACATCTTTTCCTACTAGTTGTGTAAATTTGCTTACAAACATAAAGCTTGTGGTAAACCCAAGTTCACAGTCTACCTACCATGTCAGAATTACTCGTATTGTCTGTCTGACTCATCCCAATTGTTGATGACACCGATGACCAGCTACACAACAGCAAGACTGTGAAGTGAAAGTCTTAGAGGTAAGTTTCCCTGCTGGTGCTTGGGGCAATGTGTTTTTTTTTGACACACCATCATTGTTGACTTGGGTGACAATGGGTCGCATGCAAGTATAAAAACCCGCTCAGCCAGTGCCATGTCTTTCACTTGTTTGGAATCCACTTCATCAACTCTATGGCGAGAGCTACAAAGAAGCGATCCTTCACTCAGACACTGGATGATGATACCTCTGCTAACGTTTGTGGCAAGAGAACAAAAATGGCCATCACCAACGATGATAGTAAGTCATTCTCTACAGTACAATTCCCAGATACTTATTTTGATGCACAGGGATGGATTCCAGCAGTCAGACAGCTCATTGATCTGCCAGGTTGAACATTGGGAAAGGCGGGCAGAAGGTTCAGTTGAAGGATATCAAGCGCATTCAAACCCAAAGTTCCAGTAGAGTGTCCAAGCTCGTGGCTGCGACTTTGAACAAACCTTTGAATCCTATGGCCCCATTATAAAGTGATGCAAGAGCTCGTAAATCAAAGACATTATCTAGCAACATGGTATGCAAATCACTTGATAGCTATCTGTCATATTGCTAAAATGATTAGACAGACTTTTCCTGACTCCCATCCCCATCTGATTGCTCGTCAGCCATCTCTGCCTACCTATCAAGCATCGGTGGAGGGCTCACGCTATGGCTTTGGTGGTTCCCTTAATGGGAAAGCTCTCATGAGCTCGCAAGAGCCGTCTCTCCCAAACCCGTCCACTGTTCCCTCTCTTTTATGTACTTGCCCCACCACAGCATCTGTGACTCCCATTATCACTCGTTATGGATCTGTCGCTCCTCCATCCCAGGCTGGGTCTACTACTCCTGCATCTCGAGTAGGATCTACTGCTCCGCCATCCTGGACTGGGTCTGTCACTCCCACATCTCGGGCTGCATCAACTGCCACCACCTCACACAGTGGATCCATTCCCCCAACTTCTCGTGGTGGTTCTGTTGCTCCTTCCTCTACACCTCACCTCGAATCCACTCCCCGTATGTCGCAAGTGCCACTGAGATCTTCTCAGGTCATGCAGTGAGTTTGTGTCCCTTTCGTATGAACATACTCACCACATACAGTAGTCCGGAGAAGATGGCATCCCAGATGAGTACCTTCTTGGATGGTTCAAGGCCGCCACCATACCAATCTCCCAACAATGGCACTCCAAGCCCAGATGGCGAAGATCCTTGCATCTCTCAAGCAGCTTATCACAGTGCGATTTAGCCAGATGGCCCTTCAATTGATGAGATTTCACCCGATGAGGATGAACAAGTGGCTGAGGGAGCCCTTCAGAGTAAGTGGAATAGATATATTCCTTCATGTGGTGCCTGCTCATCCACCTCCCAGGCTTCACATCAAACTCCAACTACCACTGAATTTCGGATCACAATATAGGTGCATCATCATACACCAATTAATAGATGACTAATGGCTGGCGCAGATCATGCTATACTCGCCAAGGAACATTGTGATAACCATGTTGACGATAGTGTTATTGGTAAGTCGGTTATCATGCATCAATATGTAGATGGCTAACAGTTCGTACAGATCCGGCTCTACTTGCAGAGGAAGACAGGTAATACATCACTGGTGTATGTCAGTGAATAGATGGCTAACAGCTAGCATAGGTCCAGCCTTTCTTCCCAAACAATACTCTGACATCGATGGCTTCGGTGATGATATCCGTAGGCCATTGTGTATCGGTAAATAATAACTAACACCTGGTACAGATCCAGACCTACTTGCCCAGGAATGCCCTAACGATGCTGCCGCAGTCAATGTGGTGAATGAACATCATCAATGCAACCACTTCCCTCATCCTTTGAATCCATCAAGCCTGCACAATGTCTGTCTCCGGCAACAAACCTTCGATGCCAGCAATCAGCCTCGCTCACACAGCATGACTAGAGTACCATCTGTCCCTGCTCAAGTCCCATCTGTTGCCTCCCAAGCTACATCAAGGGGTAGAGTACCAGCTACACAAGTCCCATCCATCGCCTCTCAAGCTACATCTGTGGATGGAGCAACACCTAGTTCTGCTCAAGTCCCATCCGCTGCCCCTCCAGGTCCTTTGACGGGTCCCGCCACTAAGCTTTGTGCCTACCCTCACAAATTTCGTGAAGTCATTGAATGCATGAAGTAGATATCTCAATGTGAATGTGCCTTAAGCGATCCTTTTCCCACCCACTCTGAGTTTCATAATAGGAAAAGTGGAGAGCACTTTAGTGAAGCAATTGCCAAACCCCAGCACGTTCCGGAAGGTATGTAGAACTGTGGCGATCAATTGTGATTTGTTCACTGACTTCCACAGGATATTGGCCACAATACAGGAAAGAGCTTGGCACACTGGTGAGTTTGGTACCTCACCATATTACCCTTCTGATGATATACAAGCTGTGGGAGTCATTAATGACCTGGCGCTCCACACTAAAAGCTACGGTGCGTGAGCTTGTCCTGCGATTTTATGCCCTTGGTGAAAATCACACCCCGGACGAGAATAAAGCAACAGCTGAAGCTCTGATCCAAGGATCTGCTTTTACCCAGGACAGTGTCGATGATGAAGTAAGTCGTATTGATCATCTAGTTCTTGTTAACATGTGTTGTAGGGATCTACCAATGATATGGCCGCCCCCGCACTGGCTACACTTATCAATATTTTTTTTTACAGCGGTCCTACTGCCCTAGGTGCCATATTTCCTGAAGTATTCAGTTGTGAAGTTCCACAAGTCGCTGTCTGTTTAGCAGCCACTGCAGTATCTGTTTATTTTATCTTTTAATGATCTCACTGACATCTCTTTACCAGCTCCAAGCCGCTATCGATGAGTATGTCGTGACAGGCACACATCAGGATCGAACTTTTGAGTATGCAGGCTACTCCAAACTTTACGCCAATTTCCACATGATGCAACTCACCATCAACAAGGACCTGAAACATGCCGCAAAGACGAAAGTGCTCAGAGTTGAGTGGGCTGCTTCTGCCCAGTAAAGACATGGGTAAGTCTCTGGTTGCATACATAGGTTCCATAAATGATGCCTTTACACCACATGATGCAACTCACCATCAACAAGGACCCGAAACATGCCGCAAAGACGAAAGTGCTCAGAGTTGAGCATTCAACGGTGATTTTCAACCAATGCTGGATTGAGGAGGCGAAATGAGAATTCCCGACTTTCTCTATGCACATTACTTTTCAGTGGTTACTACATATAGTAGTAGTACTAATGGTGGCATATGATTGGAGCTACTACTACTAGTATATAATTTATCATGTGTCGATGCTTCCACAAGTGTGTCCAGCATATGTCTAAATGGCTGTACAGGGCTTGTGAGCTAGTCTGTGTTCTCTGTCGAGTAATGTTTCTTTATGAAATCCCAGTCAATACAGGATATTTCGGTGCCACTATCAATAAGGGTGCAAGTTGCAACGGCTTTTCAGGTACTCTGAGTGTTACGGTCTACTAGGGGGAGTACTCATTTCTCTATCTTTGTTCTTGTTCACTTCGTCCATAGACTCGTTCTCTATCACCGTACGTGGTTGTATTTGTAACAGGGTCATTTCCTGTCTATTTAGATATGTTCTCGATCTCTTCTATTGCTTATGTCTCACATGGTGCCCTGCCCATACCCATATAGTTACTCTTCCATTGTCGTCCACAGTCTTTGTTCGGACTTCATACTGCAGACTACGCATTACTGCGCTTGCTGCGCATCAAGTCATACTTACTTCGCACGGACCAGGGGCCTACCATATATAAAGTCTCATACTTCTCGACTTGTATTTCCCTTTAAGCTAGTTCTATGCAATATAGCATTATTCTAGTGACCTTCGAGTCTAGTGAGCCTCTTCAGGTACCTAGATAGAAGAGACCCCATTGAGTCTTCACATTGTCTCAAAGATAGACATAGTCCTCAAGGATCCTCATTCCTTGTCTCCTCTCAGTCTACATTCTATATTGCAGTACGCTTCGTCAACACTACGCTGTGCGTTACGCTGAGGGTCAATAAGCAAGACAGGGATCTTTATTGCTTTCGATGTAGTGGATACAAGTACAGAGGCACACATAGTGGAGGGAGGAGGATCTTGCGTTGCGGAAGTCCTCCTTTTCGAAAATCCCAGGTGAAGTGGACCTTACTAACAGTTGCTTCTGGGGTTTCTTCGTCATCTTCGTCATCTTCTATCTCCTGGAGGGCAGGAAGATCTTCCTCCTTTGCAACCTTTTGAATGGTTTTCTTCTTTGGCTCTTGAGAGGGGAAGGCTGGGCATTCATTGCTGAGGTGGCCGGATTTGCAGCAATGGAAGCAGAGTCCTTTCTTGATGCAACATTGTCATTCTTCAGGGGTGAGTTTCTCTACTTTGATAGCATCTATGTCCATGGCATTGGGGTCTTTGGTAGGGCGAGAAGAAGTCGAGGGGAAGGAGTATGAGTGGTAGGGGTTGGTTGGGCCTCCAGAGCGAAGGCGACCCACTTCCTTGGCACAATCAAACTACAATTGAAATTGTGCAGCTTTCTCGTACCAGCTCTCAATGGTAGTGGGGGTGGTGTCCATGGAGTAAATGCAGCGCATCAGGGGTTCGGGGATTCCGACAAAGTAGAAGCTGATGAGGACGTTGTTGTTGGAGATGCCGGAGAGTGTTACATTGCTCTTGAATTCAGTGGTGTACGTGGGGAGGGAAGGTGTAATGCACAGCGTAGTGTTTGACGAAGCGTGCTGCGATATGGGTCGAAGAACATAGGACGAAAGAGGGACGAGGGACGAGGGACTCTGAAGGACTATGTCTATCTTCGAGACGATGTGAAGACTTGACGGGTCTCTTCTATCTAGGTACCCTAAAGAGGCTCACTAGACTCGAAGGTTACTAGAATAACACTATATTGCATAGTACTACAAGACACTGAGGGTGTAACCTAAGTAGTACTTGTTCTTAGGTAAGAGTCCATATGACTAGAACAGGACAAAGAACAAAGCTATATGGAATAAGCCTTTTACTAGATGGGTAAATCAGGAGGGAACTCTAGTTAGTAAGTTCCCAGTCAAACCGTAACAGAAGGAAGGTACTCTCCTTTCTTCTTTGGGTTTGGGAACATGCGCTTGGTGGCAAGCCAGGAAACTGCATTAGCAATGGGGTCTTTTTGTTCAAAGGTTTTCTTAAAGTGGTACAAAAGTCCATGAGAATTCTGAAGGAGATTGAAGAGGCTTTGATGGCGGATTGATGAAAGGTATTTGCCCAAGTAAGAGCTGAACCCTTGATCATATGGGAGGGCATATTAGCATCAGTGTTATAGACTGCTTCATTGACAGCAAGGTAGAATCGGATGGTGTTGAGCCATTGGTTAGCAGACTCCGGGAAGCCATCATAGGGTTCGGGAGTGCCAAGACATAGTTCCATGGGTTTCAAAGTCATGGGGGTTCTAGGTGGAGACAAAGATCTAGCAGTGGGGGGTGGTCTAAAGATCTGTCCTGTTTGGGCGATTGGAGTAGGGGAAGGTGGAGTGAGGACGCATGGGATGGAGGGAGAGGCGGACAGCTGATGGGAGAGGGCTAGGGTTTGAACACGAGACTATAGTACAAAGACAACAAGAAAGAATAAATCATAACAACATGGATCATTATCTGGTTCTACTTGAACCTTTAAACCTAACTGTGAATGCATCATCATATTAACTATGGAAGAGTATAGTTAAATAGGTTAAACTCTTCACTTAGCTAACCATAACAAGAACATAGTAACTGCGAACCTAACATTCTAGCTTGGGAAACACTCTATCATCTTCTTCAACAGCTAACTCAGAAACTTAACCAGAGCTCGCTGATGTCCCTGGCAATGAGTATGCAAACTCTAGATCCTAGATTTGCATGATCATTGGTGGATTTGGAAGTTGACATAAGCATCTGTGTGGCTGTGCACATGGCAGGTGGCCAGGATGCCCACATCACACACATGGCATACTACAAGATTAGATAGCTATATTGTATATTTTGATTACATCTCAATGAAATCTTGATGGATTTGTGTGATCATTGGTATCTCTGTGAGCTTGAATAGGGGCCCACACATGCTTATGCAAGGTGGGTGTCCAAGACACCCACATTGCACACACAGCAAACATACCACACTGACTACCAGTAGAATGAGCCATATGTTATATTTTGATCATATCTCAATGGGATCTTGGTGGGATTGTGTGATCATTGGTGCATTTGGAAGCTGACATAAGCATCCATGTGGCTGCACACACGGCGGGCGGCCAGGACGCCCACATCACACACATAGCACACTACTACAATGAAGGAGGGTATTTTGTATTTTGATCATATCTCAATGGGATCCTGATGGATCTGCGTGGTTATTGGCGCGTCTGTGAGCTGGAATAGGGGCCCACACATGCCCGTGCAAGGCGGGCGTCCAGGACGCCCAGATCGCACATGTGGTACCAGTACTACAGTACTGAGGGGTATATTTTGTATTATGATCATATCTCAATGAGATCTCGATGGATTTACATAATCAGTGGCGCATCAGTGAGCTGGAATAGGGGCCCACACATGCCTGTGCACGGTGGGCGTCCAGGACGCCCACATCAAACTCGCAGCTTACTGCTACAATGGAGGAGGGTATTTTGTGTTTTGATCATATCTCAATCAAGTCTTGATGGATCTGTGTGATCATTGGCGCATCAGTGGGCTGGAATAGGGGCCTATCCATGCCCACGCACAGCGGGCGTCCAGGACGCCCATATCAAACTCGCAGTATACTGCTACAGTGGAGGAGGGTATTTTGTATTTTGATCATATCTCAATCAAATCTTGATGGATCTGTGTGATCATTGGTGCATCAGTGAGCTGGAATAGGGGCCCACACATGCCTGTGCACGGCGGGCGTCCAGGACGCCCAGATCGCACATGTGATACCAGTACTACAGTGAAGGAGGGTATTGTGTATTTTGATCATATCTCAATGAGATCTTGATGGATTTACATAATCAGTGGCGCATCAGTGGGCTGGAATAGGGGCCTATCCATGCCATGCACAGCGGGCGTCCAGGACGCCCATATCAAACTCGCAGCATACTGCTACAGTGGAGGAGGGTATTTTGTGTTTTGATCATATCTCAATGAGATCTCGATGGATTTACATAATCAGTGGCGCATCAGTGGGCTGGAATAGGGGCCTATCCATGCCCATGCACGGCGGGCGTCCAGGACGCCCACATCGCACATGTAGTACCACTACTACAGTAGAGGAGGGTATTTTGTATTTTGA
>JBBPJP010000495.1:0-20973 GCA_038088775.1 Boletus barrowsii | reverse complement strand
AAAGGAGCGAGGACGACGACGACGACCGCCCACCACGCGCCCGCCGCCACGCCCACGCTCGCCTCGCGTGCACCCCTCCTCGACCTCGACGCACGTCTTAGAGTCGGCGCGAGCCCTCCCTACGTCCCGGACGCGCGGGGCGTTCGGCCTTTTTTCGGACCGCAGGCCGTCGACCGGCCGCGTATCCACCCGCAGAGCGCCCCGCATCGACGTCCGACCGGACGTGCCGCGCAAGTCGGCCTCCGCCGCGTGGTCGCAGGGGATAAGCGCGACGTACCGGCGTCCAGGCCCTCCGCGGTTCACCGGAGCTTTGAGCAGGGCGGAGGAGATGGCCAACGGCGTCGCCTTCCAGATGAACTCCAAGCCTGTAGCCTAGAGTTGGTCCTGGCCGACTTGGATCCGTGGGTCACGATGCCGACTTCCCCGTCATTTCCCCAGTCACTCCCCTCGAAAAGCCCCACATCCGTTTGACCCCCACCCCTTTTGTACGGACAACCCAACGGTATGATGGGGGGGCATTGTATCCTTCGGCACACGTTGGGCGCATGACGTCCTTGTTTAGCAGGACGCCGTCCAATATGGGCGGCTCCTCGATCGGACGGTCCGTAGGTTCCTCTGCTCGCGCATGCCGTTTGATATCGACGGTCCTGTGGCCGTTTTCTTCCGTTCCAGCGGTGCGAGCGGCTTGAAGAGCGAGACGGCGCATGGGGTCAGACCGCCGGGTGACGAACTTGGTTCCGATCGACACCTTGATAGGGGAGGGCATTTCTTCGTCTGAAGACGCCTCGTGTTGACGCGGGTAGATGCCTACCTACTACCTCCGGTGATTCCTTGAGGGCCCTGCGGTATGCCGAGATGATGAGGGGCCGTAGGAGGCGGGGAGCCGGCAACGGCCAGCATCCACCGCAACGAACGAGGGACATACGAGGCGGGGAGCCGGCAACGGCCAGCATCCACCGCAACGAACGAGGGACATACGAGGCGGGGAGCCGGCAACGGCCGGCATCCACCACGACGATGAGGGGCGTACGAGGCAGGGAGCCGGCAACGGCCAGCATCCACCGCAACGACGGGGGATGTACGAGGCAGGGAGCCGGCAACGGCCGGCATCCACCGCAACGAACGAGGGGCATACGAGGCGGGGAGCCGGCAACGGCCAGCATCCACCACAACGACGGGGGGCATACGAGGCGGGGAACCGGCAACGGCCAGCATCCACCGCAACGATGGGGAGCGCACGAGGCAGGGGGCCAGCAACGGCCGGCACCCGCTACAACGATGGGGGGCATACGAGGCGGGGAGCCGGCAATGGCCGGCATCCACCATCCGCTACAACGACCTACGGACTTAGTGCCTGGAGAGAAGGTGCGTGGAGGAATAAAGGCCAACGCGCCCACGTGCCTCGTCCTCGCGCGCCACGGTTTGGCCCGTTATGGACTCGGTACGAGGTGGGGATCTTATGGGGCATGGGGGCCAATGCATGAAGGGAGGATGCGTGGGAGGATAAGGACCGACGCGCCCACGTGCCCTGTCCTCGCGTGCCAAGGTTTGGCTCGTTATGGACTCGGTACGGGACGGGAGGCACGTGGGGCATAAAGGCCGACGCGTCAACGCACCGTGCCCTCGCGTGCCAAGGTGCGGCTCGTCATGGGCTTGGTGCCGGAAGGGAGGATGTGGGGCTATAGGAGCCACGCCGCGGCATGGCCCCGGGGTGCTGGTCCTTCCCGGTATGAGGGACGTCCGTGAAGCACTCGATGGCATTGGCAGCTGTGTCTTCGAGTTCGCACGCGTGGGTAGCCGGGCTGTGTGGTTGGGCATTTAGGTGGGTCAGAAAGCTGGGCGAGCAAGCACGTATGGCATAGCTGCCTTGGCGGACGGTGTTGCGCAGTAACGGGGAGGGTGGGCTGCGCAGATGTGAGCGTGCCCACTTCGGCTTTGGGTGGGGGGGTTCACCAATTGGCTGGGCGGGTATGAGCGGGGTAGAATGTGGGGGCATGCGGGCTCACATATCCACAGCAGGGCAAACGGATAGCCGTTACTAAGCGAACGGAACGTACGCAAGCGTGCGGCTGGCTTCTTGGCGAACGCGTGGTGGCGGCCATGGTCATGAGGCCTGAAGGCTCGGTGCCGCGAGCCATCTGTGAGGTGTTTAAGGCGGGGAGAGGTACGGTGTGGGTATGGAAGAAAAGGTGGATGATCCCGTGAGAACGGGCCGTGTATGCAGCCCGGGTGCTTCTTTCGCGGTGGATCTTTTTTAGTTTGGTCATATGTATTGGGAGGACACGGGACACCGCTATATTGCAAGGGATGTTGCGGGCCGCGGCTCGGAAACTTGAACGCTAGCCGATAGCGGTGAGGTACTCACCTCAGGGCGATCGCATTGCGACAGCCACCACGAATTCCGTCCGAGCATACGACGGCAAGAACGGTCGCCTATATGTGGAATTTTACAACAAACCTCCCCTCTGGTTTGGCGACCACCTCCGAGTTTGTTGTATCCGATAGCACAGTCAAGCAACTTGAAGCCCCCACCGGCTCCACGACCGCAGGGTGGCAAGTTCCCTATAACGAAGACTCGTGCATCGCCCTACCCCAACGTGGGAGGTTCATCGCGTACTCTACAACATGCACCGTTCGCATTTTGGGATACGTCCACGCATGCCCAGTGGGGCTTCGCTCAACACCCCCAACAACCTATATTGCCCCTCGCAGTCTTCCCTGACGACTGGCCTCTCGCGATCGGTGTATTGGATGGAGAAACCGCCGTTCAAGATCTCAACAACGGCCTGTATTCTGTTGTAAGTATCGTGTGTTAGACTGGATGACGTGTCCCAACGGCTTTTACGGCATGAAACTAGATGCTTTCTCGCTGCCACCGTCATTCCTTCATACCCTCGACGCTGCATTCGATACATGGTAGGATCATCCCTTTGTAGATGCCAAGGCGTCGCCGACGGACACGATCTCCAGTTCTCTCCACCAGGTCCATCGCGTGCTCGCCAAAAAATCCCTCAAACAAGTCTTGATCAAGCCAGCAAAGCATACGTAGCCAGTGGTTTGTCGGGACCGGCGTTGAATGATGCAAACGAGGTGGGTTGCCCTGTGTCATGCAGGCTAACGCTAGTTGATAGATCTCACCAGGTAATCGAGCTCGATCCATCGTCCCCATGGGGCTATGATCGACCGCGAAAGAAGCACCCGGGCCGTGGGGGTGAGCATGCCTGTCGCGCCTTCCATATGGGCCCTAAAAGTTGCTCAGTTCGAGCCTCGACCTTCTTCATGCTGGCTCAATCGGTGAGTACGTTTTGTGTACAACCGCGGACCCCGTTGTCTATACGATGAATCCCTTCAATCAGCTCTGCTTCCGAAAGAAAGCTTGTGGACAACCTGCTACCGAAACTCTCAATCCCGATTCCTTTTTTTTTTTTTTTTTCGTTGTATCGTAACCGCTTGGTCCTAACAACCTTTCCCATAGGTATCCTACCTGTTGCCATCTGTGACCTGTCCGGAAATCTGCGTCATAGGTAAGCAACTCGACGGATATCCTGTGTACATATTTCGGGACGAAAACAAAGTTCATCCATCCTTCGAGCCTACTCGGTCGTCGCGCTCCTGCGTGTGCCGCTCCCAGTCGAGCGGTGCATCACTTGCCCCGTGCCGTGACAGCTGTGCTGGTACCACGGGCTGTCGCGTGTCGAGGAACATGAGGCCCTGGCCGTTCTGATTTTTTAATCAAGCGCTGCTGAATACGTGCCGATGACTTGTAGTCTGAACAGGTGTACGGACGCTACGTGCATGTACGTAATGAGACATCCGTTGGAACCGTTGAGCATAGTCCATTTGCACCACATACGTGTGCGGCTGATTCAATCCCCTGAGCGCCTCGACGACCCATGTTTGACAGCTCCAGTCGGGTCTTCCCTGTTGGATCGGAACGAGAGAAAAATGCGTCTCGAGAGATCCCAAGTAGCTCGGCGCAACCCATCCGACGAGATGTGGGCCCCTCTCGCCTTGATCCCGCTTGGAGTGACGGCCGTTGACCACCTGCTGGGTAAAGTATCCGGTCTGCAGACTGCCGCCGATTTCGTAAAAGTTGTCGACACTGCGCCTCGTTGAAGTAAGATCGCCCAGTGGCGAAGCCTGAGGCAGCCATCCGGGCGGCCACCTCGAGAGAGCTGTGCGATCATAATCGATAGGTGGCTTGCAGGGGCCTGGATCCAAGGGCGTTGTCCTGTGTAAAGCATCATACCCGTAGGTTCAAGGCTCGCGGCGTACACTATAGGACAGAGGGCCAGAAGAAGTCAACGATACGAAACGGCGACAGAAGAGACAGAGAGTCACCGCTGTAAGCGGCCATCGAGTCCGGGGAATAGCTGCTGGGCTGCATTGCGAAGATAGGGCGTCAAGTCTGAGGTAGGATTGATCCCTCTACCGACCTTGGGGGACGTCTTTATGCCGAAGGATCGCCCAGCTTTGACCATCTCTTCGTGTGGTCAAAGGTTGGGAATGTGGGCGCGTCTCCTTTTGTCTTCGGTATGCCGCTTTCTATCGTCCGAGGGTGAGATGTACCGTCGAAGCTTTGAAGCAGAACGAGTGACTTGGAACCGGCTTGGACGTGTAGCGCGCGTGGTGGTAACCGAGGTGTGGATGTCATGGATGATGTATCTTGCTAGAACGCAAAGGAGCGCAGTAGGAGCATCCGTCCATCTGAGTCATCCCCCGGTGTCTCTCATCGTCAACGTGGTAGCTGTCTCGAGTGGCGCAGATGTGGGGAGCGTCCAATGATCGCCAAACCGTCACGAATTCGATCAGCATAAGAAAAGGGGGCGTATTGTTCCCGACTGTGGATAGCGCCGCACGTCGTGCGAGCCTTACTGTCTAGAAGAATATCCACCGGGTGGTAGTAAACATGCATGCCATTCATCCTCAGCCACAGTCCGCGTATGCCGCTGCCGATGTCACCTGTATCACGCTCACGTAAGTCACGGTTCATTAGGTTGCGTTAGCAGGGTAAAGCGCACCGTAACCTGCAAGAGCCTTGTGTCGCGAGCATACAATTGTCCATGCGAATCTACCCATGATGAACCACATTTGAGCTGGAATTTTTCTGAGGACCAATGCGCCCGTTTTCATCACGACAGAGGTGCTGGCGAAGGTGGTAGAGCCGTATGCGTGAAATCGATCATACAGGTTAGGATGTGAATAAGAAATGGCTGCACGACGAAAACAAAATACAGAGGGGACGGCGACAGCCAATGAAGGGAAGATGATATACGAGAGCTATACCTGGCTGCGTCGCTATTGCCTGACATCCGGATCCAGTCTTGATCAGGGATGTCAGCGCTTGAATCAGGGATGTCGAGCATTGGTGTGAAGAAGTGGCCCATCCCCTCGGGTAGTCACACCGTTCGCCGTCGTGTCCGGTGATGGACATTGGGAGGCCGCGGATACCTTCGTCCTTGACACCCCGATATCGGCGTCCGAAGCCCCCAAAGGAGTCTTGGGTGCGATAGCCGAGGTCTGAAGGTTGACTTGGGGCGTGATTGGGTACACGAGGAATGCCTTCTCGTGCCTGCCATAGCCCCCACCAGACGCCGTTGTCGAGCGCGAGGGATGCAGGTTGAGGAGACCGCGAGGATGCTGCGTAGGGGTAGGTGGGAAAGCACGTGTGGAAAAAGCTCCGGGGGAAGTCGGGTAAGTGGTGTTGGGATCTTCGACGCTGTTGTCAGATGGGGTCGTGTCAGCATTAATGACACGGATGGCGCGGGGAGTCGATCCTGACCTCCTTCGGTGGACTCTGGTTCGTGGGTATCCTCGTGGCCATAATCGTAGACATCCGGACGTCCATAACTGCACACACATGCACCGTCACCCCATCCGGAACATGTACAGACCCCCTTCACCATCAAGGGGATCGAGGGCACGTAACACGTCAGCATCGACGTCGAGGGTTCCTCGCCTGACACGTTTGATGCAACGCTTTTCCTTTAGTTTACGGCCCATGCCCATCATGGGAGATATCTTACTCCGAACAACAGAAAAGCCAGAGGTCGGACTCGATTTCGTGCGCGCTGCAGGAATCGGGGTAAGCTGTTGGATCTCGAGCCATGGATGAATGCTGGGGAGGGCCGTTGGCGGGGCATGTGAGAGACTCCCAAAGGCGTGATATTCCAGGCCTAGGGCCTTTACTTGCCCATGAGGGGACCTAGGCCCATGCCTTATGATCGACCGTTTGAGAAATGGAATGAACCTGCGACAGAAGTTGAGTTGGAGCGGAGGAATGACAACGACGCGGCGCCACGAAAATGGGAGAAGTGGAATGAATCTGCGTCAAGGTCTGTTGCTAACTGGGAGGCGTGCTGATAGAAGGTTGGGCTGCTGGGGGAGAGATCACGGAAAAGTCTGCTGTAGGTGTAGGAGAGGGAGGACGGGTAGGGGGTGGGCTGCGTGATGAGGGTGGAGTCGTTGCTGAAGGAGATGTGGAATGGGACCGTCTGTGGACGGAGGTGATGGATGGTACTGCTATGTTGGTATCTAGAACAGCGAGACGGGAAGGACCAGCCTTGGGCCCGTCATCAGGAAGCTCTGGTTCTGGGGTAGAGTGAGTGGTGTAGTACGGTGCGGGCGCCGGGTATAGCGGGGCGGAGATAACGGTGTTCAGCGACGGTATGTGAGGGAGCGTCTCGGTGTGTATATCGGATAGGGAATCTTGGCTGCAATAGCACGGTGAAATCAGAGTCCGCGGTCAAGGATCTACTGCCCTCCCGGTTATTGTCGATTGACTGGGAAGAAGGCCCTGCACGATCGGGTGCCCGAATGGCTGTGAAAGTAAAGGGGTGGTCTTCTGCGTGTGGTGCGGGGATGCCTCGAACACGGTAGGGCTTCCAGCTCGGAACACGTCGTCTTCTTCTTCGCCGGGGCTAGGTGGCGGCGAGAGTGCCGAGGTCGGTGCTGTCACGTAGGACAAAGCGGAAAGAGGCACCTTCAACGTCCAGGAGGTGTCGAAATTGAGGTCGAGGGTGAGCTGGTGAGTCTGCTGCCTCAAGTCCAAGGTTGGATGTGTTCTTGGTTCAAAGGGAGATACTGAGCCGGCGTAGGTGCTGGAAGGACCGCGTTCGCGACGAGGAACGGGATCGAGGAATGATGGAATGGGGCGTTGGGATGTCATGCGTGGAAACGGGACGGACTCGGCAGATGTTCTGCATGGCCTTGGCGGTGTGCAACAGTGCGTGGTCGATATGCTGCAAGACCACGAAGGCAAGACATATTTCACCCCACGTGACCAACGGATGGTTAGAGTACTACTCGTACCTTTATACCACTCAACACGAGGTAACGCTCTATGAAAATCGTATTGCCCCCGTCGTCGGATCCGTGATCGTAAACGTTGGCACATGTGAGACGACCAGTCCGAACAGCGCCATCCTGCGAGAACAGTTGTGTCAACGTCATGTGGGGCGAAAAAAAAACAAACGCCGTCGCACAACTCGTCGGTGAACAGAATCATGCATGGAAACAACATGCCTGGCGTAATAGGTGCCACCACACCACCGATGCTCGGCGTCCGATGATGTCCGTCCTCTAGACGCGTCCCATTCAGTAGAGACGTCGTACACAAAGAAACGTTCACGGTCATGAGCCAACAAAATTGAAACAACGTGGTGAAAAGAAGAGGGTTCTCCACCGGGTGGAGCGAGGCCAGTCACCCGCATAAGGGTAACCTCCACCTTCCTTGGCGTGTAGTGGGTGCTGGTTCAGGACCCCGTTAATGGCAAGAATAACCAGCCATGCAGCATATCTATGATCCCATTCACCCCAAATGAACCGCGGACCGGTTATTTGAGACACGATGCCCAGAAACTGCAGCGATGTAGCCAACCCACCTATTCCTTGTTACCATCACCATCCCAGCGAAGAACATACCCAACGAGCCCACCGCGTCTAAATAGTCAGAGCTATTCAATCCCAAATACCGAGGAATAGCTCACCGACAGACTCTGCTTTGGAAGCGCCAGCCTTGTCTCTCGCGAAGCATCTCTTGGATCGTAGGGTGTTACTGCTCGACATGCTCGTACGCCGTGAATCTCAGGCTGATGTCACAGAGTACCGTGGGAGGCTTGACCTGATTGTCTTCTGTGACTGACTACACCTGGTCCCGCCAGCCTAGCCTAATAACTTCGGTCCATTCGGCGGTCAACCATCTTGTAACAATTGATCGATTGATTTTAATCGGCTGAGGTGCATCAACTCACGTTTTTTCAGCTTCGAATATATGGGTAACCAAGCGCTGGTCCGTGTCATATGATACGACGACGTCGAGATCACCGTACGCATTCGTGACGATGTATATTGCGTGGGCATTGGCTGGGTCGAGGGAGAAGGGGCCATGCATCGTTGTCGCCTCTTCGCGTTCGGTAGCTCCTGGAAGAATGATACGCTCGAGCTTTCCCGGTTCTGAACCAGAGATGTCAACCACGAACGTGAGCTGATAGGCGTGTCCATAAGCGCGTGCGAGAAGGTATCGGTGTTGTTTTCCTCGCTTGACCCGAACGCCACCAGTCTGAGAATGTCCGTGAGTATATACGCAGAATATAGATCGAGACCGACTTGTTGGATGGATCCGTAGTCGTCATGAACCAGTCTCCCGATACGACCTTTACAGGGGCGTTATCCAGTTCGCCATCAACCTTTGGCAAAGCTTGCTCGCAAAGTGCGTCCTCCCAACAACGCCTGTACGAAAAGAACTTGTGGGTATAGGAGGGGAAGGTACCATCCACACGCACCAAAATTGGAAGTGCTCATTTCCATTGAAGTCCATAGACGTTATTGAACCACCTAGCCTGTACACACCACGTCGATCTTCGCCAGCAATCGATTTGAATGAGGCCATAATCCGACCAGTCCCGATGTTGAAATGCGTAAGACGCTCCGGCGCAGTGTTGGCGGAGTCTGTTGAGATCCTGTAAGCCTGAGACACTTGGGCACCCTCTGGCCGATGGGAGAGGAAGATACCACCGGGTATTTCTCCTTTGACAGTCCTCACGGTGTGCTCAAAGCCGCACAGGTTGAAATTTGCATCCATCATTTGTATCATCTGCACCACACACGGCAAGGAATAACATACTTCGAGCAGTACCTTCATAAGCCTTCATGCCGGTGAAGATCTCCTGAGGGACATCTGGAACGTTGACCGCTTTATTTTGTTGGCGGGCCTTGTGAATTCGAGGTCACCGTAATCGACAAGGGCAGCCGTTGCCGGGTTCGATGAGGGCATGGGGGAAACGTTCACCTGACACGTCGGTACCAACCCGGTACCGTTTATCATTTGCTTATCCAAAAAAAAAAGGACTGTCGTGTGACTGTAACAATAGCTAATCGAGGTAGAAGAGTCACTAATCAATCACTGAGTCAAATCCTCGTAATTGAAACCGTAATTGAAACGACTGCCCGAGTACGATACAATCGAGGTCTTTATATACTGGAGAGATAAGGGGTAAGGAACGTGGTAGGGCAAAGGGTTCAGCTAACGAGCGCATGGTCGCGTGAGTCATACGACGACGATATGAATAGAATAGAAGTTAGACGGCAACGAATGAGATAGGATGGGTATAGGCCATGGGCTGGGGCGTGAGCCCGCGTGGTTTATGTAGAAAGCAGGGAAGTGAGGTATGGTGCTTGGCGCGTGATGGTTACTGTGATGGTTACAGTGACCGTCACGCGCCGACAGCGCGTCCGAGGCCCTCGTGTCTCCTTAGTGTCTTCTTTCTTCGTAGTCCCTCTCACTCACCTCCACCATGGTACGGACGAAGCAGACCGCGAAGAAGACTACCGGTATTGAGGCACCACGCATTTATATTAAACTTCCCAAACGCCAGTCTGCCGCCGCCGCTGCCCTACAGCAGCCACAACTCGTCAGAATGAGGCCATCGGACGCATTGTCGACCTCGATCACGCCAGATCGTTCCTGCTTCGCAGCCATGGTGGCCGCGCCACCCCGGGAAGGATGGGTTAATAACGATGTAGGTCACTTTGCTCCATCCGGCCAGATACCATCCACCCATCCACACCGTATGCACAGTTCTGCAACATGTGCGGAGACGGTGGGAATCTTTTTAGCTGTGGTAGTTGCCCGCGGGCTGCGTGTGGCAAGTGTCTCCTGATCCCCGTCGAACACGTCGCTGTTGCTCTCGAGGCGGAGGTGAAGTTCTTGTGTGTGTCCTGCCACTGGATCAACGACGTCCGCAGTGGCGAGTTCACTCCGTACCAGGTGAGTCTCGATAACCATACCATGACTGACTTACAAGTCTGCTATGCAGGGCTTCTACCGTGGCGGAGTTCCCGCGTTACCAACGTTTCCCAGCATCGTTGGCGACTTTCAGTTTCCCATTCGATCCGAGATCAGCTCGCGCAATACCATCATCATCCATCTTCGCATCCATACGTTACCTCCGGGTGGCCCGGCCCTTATGCTGCAGCAGTTCCTTCAACCTTACTTCACACATTCTGGCAACCTGATCGTGAGGGACATCGAGTTCAACCTGACAACATCCGCTATGCGCAAGCAGTATGAAAAAGATGCTATCAAGATTCTCGGTGAACTCGGTGACATTCGAGGCTGCAACATTCTCTTCACACTCATGGCCCACAGCGAGGACGACCGCGGTGACTTGTCCACCGGTTTCTCACGTCAAATGAAGTCGGAAGTTACCTCCACTGTCGATACAGTTCTCGATGTGCTGTTCACACCGTTCAAGGGGATGACGCGGGACTCTCTTTTCATCATGTTTGCATGCGGTGCCATCATAAATAAACCGTCCAGTTTTAATGATTTTTACCAGGGAATCAAGCAGTATGTTTGTTTACTTCCGACATCAGTATCTGGTCTAACCATTCCACATGAAGATTTTGTTTCGCTTCAGCGATAGCATTCGACGCCGTTCGTTTGCATCCCACGGCCTGCTGGCCATTCGTCGTCTTCCTTGTTGAGGCGATGTTTGTTGAGGGCCACAACCTGGAGGTCGCGGTACCTCATGCTCTTGGACACGCCAACAAGCTCGGACAGCACTCTGGCGTCTACGTAATGTCCCGGGTCGCAAATTCTGCCAAAATTACTAAATATTTTTGGGCACATAGAGACTTTCGACCGTGGGGGCGCGTTCTTCCCTTGCAGTGTCCAGTGTGTGGCACCCCCCAACAGTGGCAGCGCAAGGTGGAAACTGGTTCGTCTTACACCTTTCAATGTCGCTACCGTCGTTGTGGCCTGGATCAAAACTCGGGCAAAGTGGTTGAACAACGCGGTCAGATCGAGGTCAAGAAGCCCGAAGGAGTGCACATCATTTGGGAAGGCAAGACACGCTACTCGGGTTGGTTGAGTTTAGAGTTGCCGTTGCCGTAGGGGATTCCTCCCGCTGTCTTGTCCGTCTCGAGTCATTTGCTGTATCACTGGACTCGCACCCAGCGTCCGTTGCTTGATTGAACCTTTCTTGTCACTGCATCAGTCACAATCAGCTCACTCTCCGTATACTCCATCTCCACTGCTGCTTTTTCCCTTGTATCGTTTTTCCAAGTCTACTCGTTTTCATGTACAACACTCCAACGCTCGCTTCTGTGACACATCGTTCAGTTGGCTCGTTCCAATGCTAGCCGACCACCAAGGCGTTTGGGAGAGAGCATGTCCCTCGTACCCCGCCTTCGCGTACGTCCGCCATGATGGCGTCACTTCCTTCTTTCCTCGAAAGAGCATGTTTCTATAGTATGAACAACCCAGAATAAATGGATTAACATAATTCTCTAGCTGACTACTGATAAATACTGATCTCCTCTATCTTTCAGCCCTCCGATCCCGCACCACTTCCAGCAGGAGTGTCTTCATTCGAACCCGACTCGTGCACTCTATGACCCATTTCAAAATTACCTGAGTCCATGCCACCCTCCACCTCGAGACCCTGGTTGGCGCCAAATACCACCGCAGAAACGGTCTCATCCGCCTCGGCATTCAACTGGGACAGCACGCCGAACCTGGTATCGATTTGAAAGCACCCACGGATGTCGCGGTCGTATAGCTCTCGTGTGCCGATCATAAACCGAGGAATGGGCGTGCAAAATAGTGTATGAAAAAGTCCTCCGAGGAAGAGTGAAGCGGTGGTCAGTGGAACCCCGATTTCGTTGTAAACATAAACTTCAAGGATCTGGTAGAGCACGTTGCTAGAGATTGGGGGACGGCGACATACGTAGCGAAATAAAAAATTCCATGGCCCACTAGTTGTTGCACATAGCGGTTGGGTTGCCATTGCTTCGTCGCCCTGTACAACTCGACTGATTGCTTCGTGGCTTGGAAAACAGCAGGTATAAGCAATGCAGCAGCGAGAAGCAATCGCGGGATTGGTGGTGCAATATGCCATCCACGCGTAGGTCGAACGAAGAACCGCAAAATGAAGAATTTTAAACCCGGACGACTGTAACTGAGAAAACAACTAAAGGTTAGCCGATAATTGGTCCTTGAATCGATGCATCCAATTCAGTACGTACCTGAGAGGTGGGTATTGGGGTTGGCATAGATTACATTGAAAGCGATGTCAACGATGGTTTGCACCACATAAATAGATAAGAGGATGCAAGGAATGGCCTTGGACCTATTCCATAGTGCGTAGACACGCAGAACCATCACCACTGTAACCAAAATCAGATGGAATCACTGGTGGAAACGCAATTTGAGTGCGATGTAACCCACGATCAGCAGTCCAAGCGAATAGTAGGGGAGTCCAATAACTCAAGAGAGATATCACTGTACCTGCGGGATACCCACGTCACATCCTGACGTTGTAGATTCCGGTGATGTGTGTCTTTACATCTACTCGCCCATTAGAAATCCAAGCTTTATGTCAAAATCAAGACGCATACAACCATTAAAATGGGACCATTAGTAACGGGTAAGGTGTGTATAATGGGGGAAAACCGACTTCCAGAGACCCAGGAACGAAGGTACTGCCGGCTGCGAATATATCGGTTAAGTGAATGGATCTTAGCTTGGACCCTTGAACTTACTGTGCGCGGAGGTCCTGAGAATGGACTCAGAGTTGTCATCATGATGCGCTACAACCCGACCAATAGACCTACAAAGCCCAACAAAGACCGACGTAACGGACCTATTGGAATAGCTAGTTCAGAACACATTGGCAACACTGATCGAAAGACTTGTACGCACGACAACAAGCGTTGCAGACACCTGAGTCCAGGACTTGCACTGTGAAATCATTATCGTTGAGGACGTTGTGTATCTGTGATGGTTGACATATCCCCACCCAAACATACCCTATCTTTGTAGATTATGAGCCATGAGACAGATGTACAAAGGAGATGGAATACCTCTTTCGAGAAGGTGAGGACCGTAGTGTTGCCATTGCAGCGATGGTGATTCAGAATGAGGAATGCTCGCAAACGTGGCACTTACCGTAATCATACACGACGGCAGTGATGATAACGACTGTGTTGGTGCATCAGATTAACCATCAACGGATTTATGGGCGGCCATACGGGTTATATAGTTGTTGAGAACGACCGATTCCGAGAGGGACTGTAGGTTGGAGGACGTAGGGTGTAAGGGCAACGGTGACGAACTTGGCCACAATCAACGATCGATGTCTCCCCGAGGATACAGGGTGGGCCATTTATCGTTTGCTATTGGTGCCGTGAATGAGCAGTTCATCATAATACGACATCATCACGGCGGAGAAGGCTTCGGCAGCACTGGATTTGGATAATATGGTTATAATTATCACATTACCTGTGGGACAAAGGGCCTGTACTGGCTGGGCTCCGCTCGGTGTCTCAATTACGCCATCAACCGGTCCGTCTAAGCCAACAGAGTACTTGTCGATCGTGGCCTGGATGGCCGGCTTGTGTTGTTCTATGAGGTGTACCCTGTCCGGCACCGTCACCGGTGACGAGAACAGCGATACGGGCACTGAATGGTTGGATCGTCGGGTTCTCAAAGATGATATTGGATGTGATATGAGATGTCGCCTTCTTGATCTCTTCCCGTCGAAGCCCAAAGTGAGACGTTGGCGCAGAGCAAAATCAGGGTGATCACGCTACCGGTGATGAAGACGAACGGGCTAACAAAAAGATCAACAAGACGCAATGAAAATGTGTTCAAGGAAACAAGACTCACCCGCTCGTCCCTCCGCTCGCACATATCGCCCGACAGGATGAACTGGGAACGCGAGCTTCTAGTGGGTGGTATATCGCTAGAATGCGTGTGCCGATGTTCAGCGGATGTGGTGCAAAGGAATTGGGGCGACAGCGTGACTCTGGGCAACGCGTATTGTTTGCATGGGACAGCCAGCATCGAGAGTTCGCGACCATCTTGGGAAAAGAGGGCTTCAACAGCGAACGTCTTGTGTCAGTTCGAAGTCGTCCAATTCATGGTCCTCGCTCGCGGCTGCCTTCGAGCTCAACGAATCCAAGGATATACGTGCCGGAATAACAGAAAAGATCTTATCCCATGCGGCAACGAAGGGGGATGGAGCAAGATCGAATGACATGTCAGGGGTTGGATCAACAGTGGATTGCGAGGGTGTATTTGTACTTGGACCGGGAGTAAGTTTGGGCCGGGCTATTGGGGCATCGCCGCGCGGTATTAAGAGCTCCGTACCGAGATGAATCGGGTCAGACAGCCACAGTTGGCTGGCCCAGCGGAGGGCAACGCCAGCAAAAGAATCATTTGGGCCGACATACGATGGAATAAAAAGATTGAGGTATATGAAGGCCACATGTACGACGACAGATGAACGTTTGAACGGGGGAGTAGTGCAGGTTTACGAGTAACCTGCCTGTGTGTTTGTCGTCGGCTTAGTCGGAGTTATTTGTTTGGCATCTGTTTGCCACTTGGCTTACTTAATATCAGTATGTACTTGTTTGTCGATCGTCCTCTCCGTTTGTGGTTTACCACAGACAGCTTCTCACTGCTACCCGTGGTCTTGTCTCCACTCCACTCCCTGGTGTTGATCACCAGAGAGTGTCTCGCAGTGCCTCAAGCCCCAACGACCACGCTCTTCCTCTCCCATCGGGCCCAGTGACTGGCATTGGCCCCCTTGAATCTATAAGAACGGCGACTGGGGGCCTGCTGACATTGGCCCCCTTGAATCTAAAAACGGCGACCGGGGGCCCGCTGACATTGGCCCCCTTGAATCTATAAGAACGGCGACCGGGGGCCCGCTGACATTGGCCCCCTTGAATCTATAAGAACGGCGACTGGGGGCCCGCTGACATTGGCCTCTATGAACAAGAAGTCATACCACATGTACGATTTCTTGTTCATAGAGGCCCTTAATCCCCTCCCCCTTTGACATTTTTGCCAACGTTGTTTTCAGTGCTCGAGGCTGGATCACGTGTTTCGTTTGGCTTCGCAAGAGGCGAGTTACCGCTTTATAGGAGCGATAAGACTCTTAGGGGCGACAAGTATCGCAGGGAGAGGCTGCGTGACTGTTGAGTTGGTGGTAGGACTGTGGTCGACGTGCCATCGAAGGAGACCCAGGGGTGTTTTGGAAGAATCATGGTACGACGCGCTTGTCTTGGCTTTGCTGTTTGCTTGCAAGTAATCTTAGGACTCTCAAGATCTCATCCTCGCCAACTTATCAGCTGTGTTTCAGTAGAACCGCTTGTCGACTTGCTTGCGATCACACTTTCCAACACCGAGTGTAATCAGACGTTCTCTGGCCCTTTCGTCAGATCACACCTGGTCAACATCAAATGGCTCGCAACCAAGTCCCAACATGATCCTGTCGCTGCAGCTCGATGGGAGCGTGGATTATCACCGTTGATGCATGATGGACTATCAGGCTTGCCGATGCGACTTTGGTGGCGAGTATCTTTTGCACGTCGTTCATCTAGTACGCGAAAGGTTGGCCACATCCTTTCGGCCAATCTAGACTACAGTAGTAACCAGCAAGAACGATAATGGCTAACAACGAGGATAATGGCACTACCGCTTATGACACAGTATCTATCAAATGACACGTGTGCCCGGTGCGAATGGGTTAGATCTGTCCGAACCTGGGTGGAACCTCCGCCGGTGGTAAATGGCAAGGATGTTTCCAATGAGACCTACCCTATAGCCGTTTGCGTTTGAGTTTGCCGCATGGGCCTGAGAACTTGAAAACACGAAAATTGGCACCAGCTACTACCCGTGTCTGACCTGCTCACCGTCTCAGAACAACGGCATCATCTCGCCAACTGCTGCACCAATCCACTTCATGCTTGCTGGTCTGACCTCGCATCGACCAGGCGCAGGGCACGATACAAGAAAACCGCCTCCCCCATGCCGTCAACAACCACCCCCCTTCCGCACCTCAGAGCCTCAGCTTCTCGCCAACTGTTGCGTCGTTACCTTCGATCTTTTAGCTCGGACGAACCTGGCGCGGGCCCCACTTGAGATCCCACGCGTCTTTCTCACCGTCACCGACATCGACGTCAACAACGTCCTCCCCACCGAGCGTTGATCCCCCACGTCCGACATCAACGACGTCGGCATGGACGTGCTCACACAGCCCAGCCCGCAGTGGCTTTTCTTCCCGGGCACTGGCGGCGAAGCCACTCTTGAAGCGCGTTGGGAGTTTCACCCCGCTCAAGACACCCAAAAATCGCAGAGGAGATACACACTTGTCCCTCACGTCCACCGCGCCCCGCTGCATCGCGCGACGAGTGTACCACAGCGACCTGCTCAGCGACAACCCCAACCTGGATGGGGCACGCCTGTCCATCCCACCCCCATCTGCGCCCGCCCAATTACCCCGTGCCTGCGGTACCCACAAATGGCCTGGACGAGATCTGTGTGATGTGGGGCACGACCGTCAATTTTGCAGAGGTGATGAAGCTCTTTCGCGACTTTCTTCGCAGGCTCAAACCCAAGTACCGCGCCATGCACGATCACGAGCTAAACATACCCACCATTCCATTCGATACCCCTCAGGAAGCAGACATCGGGCAGACCAAGTTGAATCTGGATGCGGTCAACTTGCTGGCTTACCCCTTGCAGAAGCTAAGTTACAGACTCGATGAGCCAGAGTCTCCCCTCTAGCGTTACGCTTTGCGCTTCCTAAACTCCCGTTATGCACCCCAAGTCTGGGCGGTCCAGAATCCAGATAGCACGGAACAAGTCGCACGGCAAGTGTTGTGGTATTCACGACCCGAAGCAGACCACAGGCAGCTTGTGCAAAATCGTTTGTACGTTCTCACATCCATCCATTTATTTTCTGACATTCTGCTATAGAGTATAACTGCGTCAAAGCTGTCTTTGCGCTAACTATGTCGCAGCTGCTCCCCGTTTGGAAGCGGCCTTCAATTTGACATCTTGGACCTTTTCAGAGCGGAGAGGCGACTGCGTTGGTTGGGACAAATCTACATGCTGACGGGATGTATATGTTTTCACTTTTTCTCGTTTATCTAAAACCCCAGGTGGTTTCAAGGTAAAGTCAGCTACAAGCCCAACGAGGTCACCTGGATGTGGACTATCCCAGAATGCGTCCGTAATCAGACCCAGGGATGCGGTGAGTACTTTCTACTTGCGGCTCTCATGTTCCCGAGCTGATGGTGGCCAGTCTGGATAGGGCCGTTGTCTTTCCCTGGTGCTAAATGCTAGCGACTACGTCCATTGGTGAATTACGCTCTGCTACCACCTGCACCGCGGCGTGTGTATTCCACTTGGAAGACTAATGATCCGTTGAGTCCCAGACCTAAGTGCCAGCGGTAACGATCGGGGAAAGACGCACGTGCGTGGTCGAGGAGAAGAACATGCACCGTGATTTTGCGTCATCTACATCTATTAATACCTTAGTTGGCAGCCATATACAAAAGTAGTCGATTAATCTTCAGTATCGGAAAGAGACCCCATACAGGCTCCTCACTCCGGCATAATTCGTGCCATCAAACTGCAGCCTGAGAGTACTGCGCAATCGCTTCGTTGAGCGTCGAAGGCTGTGTCGCCTGTGTTCCGCCGCCTCAGCGGGGTGGCTTGTAGGATCCGAGCTGCATGTTCAACAATGCGTCAAAAATTGGAATGGGGTAACTCGCCAGTGACCCATTGGGAACGTTCTGGATGTCCATCCGAGTCCGGTGTGAGCTGTAAAGCTTCGTCGCTGAGGGGGCACAACCTCACAAGGTAGCTGTGGTCTGCATGGACCTCGAAGAGCTTCTGCAACACAGCACGGAGGATTCTTAGACAAGGAAACCGGTCAGAAGACGTGGGAAAGGCTTGCTTGTTTACTTACAACAACTCGTCAAGATCACTCGCCATGTTGCTCGTAACCTTTCCACAACGTAGCGCTAAGGTTGATCAATCTCTGCGGTTTGTCAAAGTAGCCATCTAGAGATACCTTCGCGTTTTGCTTCAATTTTTGAACCAACTCGTCGAGTTCAGTTGAGCCACCAGAGTTTACAACTCTACATCACTCGAGCACGAGGTCCGCAGCTCGGCATTCATGAGTGTCCTCAGAGAAAACGTTGTCAGCGGTGAGCTCATTGACCTCTTCTGCAATGGATTCAGTACACTCCTGCTCATAGCAAGATGGCAGAGTTTGAGCGAGATTCGGTAACGTCGCTGGTCGGTCCGGGTGACCGAGGGTGTCTCGATAAAGCTGGATGAGTTCATCGAGACCTGTGTTTCCTGGGCAAACCTGATAGCTCGTGAACTTTGTCCTTACCAGGTTAACGAGCACCACCGCACGACGCGGGTGTGTTAAAGGACAGTTGCGCCAGGCGCATTCGAAATGTTGGACGGCAGTCTCGAGACAATCTCTCTGGTATTCATCGCGGTAGCGGAGGAGCTTCTTGCCCTGAAATTGAACTCCATCTGCCAACAACGATTTGTCAACCAGTGGGCACGGGCGTATAGGGGACCAATCACATTACTGTTGTCGCCGTTTGGGGTTACTGCCACAGGGGTAGAACGTCGTTGTCCTAGGATGACGAGCAGTGAGAAATCAGGAGTTACGGCCCCCAATTCTCCCTGAGAGAACCTGGTTGCTACCTCGGCATTAGGATCTTGCAGCTTGGTGGGACGCACTCAAAGGGGTTCATTCACGACGTGTACCAACCAACTCATCTACGACGGTGGGATCCGAAACATAGAGAACCTCTCCGTTACCCAACAAAAAAATTGGCAACCATGTACGAGCAGAAGGTGATAAACTCACAGAAAAATCACGTCTTCCCATTCGATATCGCTGTCGTGTAATTGTATCAGATTTGAATCCTTTGTTCAACGGGCGCTGTCACACTGGATTGAAACATAGGATCCAACCGGAATCCACTTGTGGCAAAAGGGTATATTTCGAGCACATACTTGCGAGATGATTGTCAGACTTCTCGAGGGTTGTTAAAGAGATAGGAATACGCGTGTGATAGCAGCCTATGGATTGTTGATCGGTGAAGGGGGTGAAGGACCAACTTCGGATGTAGGAGGGGGCAATGCCTCGAACTCAGGTGACTGGTCATATGGGTCAGTGGTGGAGGAAACGGAATACATGGAACTATCGGTCCTGAATGTCCCTGAACGTATCTGAAAACGCAGGACGCACCCTTTGCCTTGCAGAAATACAGCAGCTAAAGAGCAAAGCAATGAACAACGACTGGCGATTTTACCGACAGACGATTTGAAAATTTCACGTTTCGAGTCGATTGAGACGTTGTAGCATCGTGTTACATAAGAATGTTCCAAGGTGGTCCTCTTGGAGAAGGTCTTCACACTCCTGGTGGACAAGTAAGACATAACAAGATGAGTACATCATAGAGGACTACCTTCACACCACATCAATCCATTGGTCATCGTGAGTAATAGCAAACTTGGCGTTTGGATTCTGACCGATGCAATAAGAAGTACAACATAGACATGGTGCGCTTGATATACCCGTGCCATTCCTCGGCCTGTTGCCTTGGTCCGGAGTGACGCTGTCGGGGGCATATTCGAGGCGTTGGTGATGCGCTAGAGGCGTTCGAGGCGTCGGGAATGTGTTGGAGGCATCGCGGACGCGTTGGGCAAGCATTTGCAGTGTTGGAAGAGTGGGGAATGTGTCCGTGGCGCCAGGGACGTATCGGAGGCGTCGATTGCATTTGAGGCATTGGGAGGCGCATCTGAGGAATCGGGGGCACGTTTGGGTTGGGGGTGCGTCCGAGGTAGCGGGGACGTGCTTGAGGCGAGGGGGAGGCGTTGTATACGTTTTGGATGCGGTTGGAGGTGCAAGGATCGTGTTGAAGGTGTAGAAGACGCGTTGGAGGCGATGGGGATGTTTGAGTCAATGTGGATCAGTTGAGTCTGTGGGGACGGACTACAGTCGATGGGACACATTTGAGATGACGGGATGTATATGGGTAGGTGGAGATGTGCTGGAGACAACGGAGATGGGTTTGAGACGATGGGGTGCATTTAAGACGATGAGGAGACGTCAGAGGCGAGGGGGACGCGTTGGAGGCGAAGGGGGACGTCAGATGTGAGCGGGACGCTTTAGAGGTGCAGGGTAGGCGTCATGGGGATGTCGCAGGCGAGGGGGATGCGTTGAAAGAAAATGGGATGCGTTTGAGGGGTCAGGCCTTCAAAGACGAGTTGGACACGTCGGGGGGATGTTGGACGCGTTGACGATGCGTTGGGGATGTATTAGAGGCGTTTGGGACATAGGACGAGGGTGCGTCGTTGTCACATCGGCGGCGGCGGCGGCGGATGAGGGGCTGAGGGAGAGTGTGCACTGCGCAGGCGTGACCTCGTCGTCGCGAGGTGGCTGAGGTCGAGGGACAAGGACAGAGCTCATTGCCCGCGTCATCACGAGGGGGGTGAGGACAGGGAGGCGGTTGAGATCACAGCTGTGTTTGTCCGGTGCGTAATGGTGAAATGGAGGAGTGCTGTTGCTGATCATGACATGGGGACAAGACCATTCTCCGTCCGTCAGAATCGACGGCGGTGGGCTCACGACGGCGGTGACGTTT
>JBBPJP010000494.1:0-21006 GCA_038088775.1 Boletus barrowsii | reverse complement strand
CAAGAGCGTCATCCGCTCGTGGAAGAAGAAGGCTGCAGACTTGGAGAAGTTGTGTCGTCACTTGGAAAAAGAGGTGGACGATAGCCGTCAGGAAAGCATGGAGAGGAGTATCATGGACGAGGCTAGCGGAGAAGCGCTGCGCCAGCTACATCGACAGATCTCACAGCTCGAACGGGAGAAGAAAGAGATTGAGGCGAAACGCAACTCTCTCGCACAGACGGTGGGTAACGCGGAAACCGAGATGACCAGACTCAGAGAAAAGCTCGACACGGACGAGGACGACGGAGACGTGGCCCTTCAGCTTCGTGACCAAATCTCGCGGCTTGAACGGGAGAAGAGCGATGTCGAAGGTGAACGCAATTCCCTAGCACAAGCGGTGGAGAAGGCGGGCACGGAGATAGCAAACCTTCGAGGAGAACTCAGTGCCACAGACGAGGCCAGCGCCGAAGCGTTGCGGCAGCTACAGTCCCAGATATCGCAGCTCGAACAAGAGAAGACCGAAGAACTCAACACCTCGAACGAGGTGAATAGGGAAGCATTGTGCCGCCTATACGATCAGATCTCGCAGCTGGAGCGGGAGAAGAGCGAGGTCGAGGCAGATCGCAATGGTCTGGCACAGACAGTGAAGAAAACGGAGGCTGACGTTCTCAGGCTCAACAACGAACTTGGCGTCATGAATGAGGCTAGCACAGAAGCTCAGCGACGTCTACATGACCAGGTGTCACAGTTAGAGCGAGCAAAGGCTGATATGGAGGTGGAGCGGGAGGACTTCTCATCGGAAATTGCTCGGCTGCGCGCCCATATCCAGCAACTACAAAAAAGCAGCGCAGCTATGGAGGTTACGATTGTCCAGCTGAATAAGCAACTCGACCAGGACAAGGAGGACATTGGTGGCCTTAACATTGCACTGGAATCGAAGCAACAAGAACTGGAACTGGTGCGTGTCAATCCCTCGAGACTGAGGCTGAGAGGTTCACGTTGTCGTCTTCGTCACCACAGGTAAAACGCAAACATGGTGTGCGGAGTACTGTAGGTTCGACTTCTGGTCGAACAAACTCAGCTCCATCCGTTGCCGGAAAGCATACAGTACCACCTTCGACAGTCTTGCGAACATCCGCCGTAGGTCCCCAAACTTCGTTACCCGCTCCCTCGAGAGTTCCCTCTACCCTGGGGAGGGCTGCGAACACTAGACCACCCGTTTCTGGTGCATTGCGCCGAGCGTCTGGTTCGAATGGGGAATCTAAGACTAAACTGTCCAACCGAAGACTCAGTGTCGCATCTATCCCAAGCGAAACCGACGAGAAAGAAAATGCCTCTACACCTGTACCCCTGAAACACCAAAGAAGATCGATGATTCTGGCATGACATGTCACCACCAGCGGGTAATGACTTTGTAACGACTTTATTTATCGCCGATACCAGGTTTACAGCTCATTCTTCTACTTCACTCGCTTTATCACCTTTACTTTCTGGTGATCAGCTCATCTTTGCCGTCAGCCAGGATACTTGCTGTGGACGTTTTCAACCGTGTTATGCGCTGCACCACCACCGTCACCCCATTTTGCATATATGATGCATGTTCACCTTATATCCATGATGCTGCCATTATATGATTCATAGGTTGTATGCCTAGGTTTTGATCATGGCATTTTGTGTCGTATCCACTGTATCTACTACGATCTGCTTAGGATTCAGTTTTTATTTACTACGAGCGAATGATTCATGTCTTTGGTAGGGAGATGTTGTGTATCGTGTTATTTATTGACTAATGCTAGTCAGGATCAAACGTTGACGATGATTAGAACTGCTGCCTCCCGTCGACATGTGCTCCACCTCCACCATGGCAGTAGCAACGCGGGCAGTTGCATCATGCGCACATTCCGAACTTCAACCGTTCGTCTAGATCAAAGAGCCATAGTGTACAGTAAACACGGCGACCCGTCCTCTGTTCTTTCCGCGGTCTGTTTCCCAGATCCCCCTCCACCAGCACCGAGAACAGCGAACGTCCGTTTTCTGCTTTCCCCCATCAACCCGGCTGATATTAATGTCATCGAAGGAGTCTACCCATCGCGGCCATCCCCAAGTACCGATTTGTCGTCTGAATCGTCTGCAGTCTTTGTCGCAGGGAACGAGGGGGTAGCAGAAGTCCTTTCCGTTGGGGATGATGTCACGAACCTGAAGGCGAATGATTGGGTGGTCATGACGAAGCCGCAGATGGGCACCTGGGTGTCGAGCAGGAATGTACGCATCGAGGACGTACTCAAGGTGGATTCCTCAGGATTGAGCGCGGCACAAGCTGCAACTCTCACTGTACGTGTGTTTACTGAGCTAGCCACACCAGACTGATGAGCGCTGTTTAGGTTAACTCGCCCACAGCTTATAATATGCTGCATGACTTTGTTCAGCTGAAAGAAGGCGATTGGGTGGTACAAAATGGAGCCAATAGCGCGGTGCGTGTGTCTGATGTATTTGCGTCATTGCGATTGCTGATGGTGCAAGTAGGTCGGGCAAGCAGTCATTCAGATAGCCGCTTCCAAGGGATTCAGAACAATCAACTTTATCCGCGACAGGCAAGTTCGGTCCATGTCTGCGTAACACGACTGAGATATTGGACAGGGACAACGTGAAATCCCTGAAATCACATCTGAAAGCCTTGGGAGCGACTCATGTTGCGACCTACGATGAACTATCGGACAGGGCTTTTAAAGCTACGTTCACAGCTTGGACCCAAGGAAAGGTAGGTTCACGCTTGCCTTGTTGTCGATCCCTGTTTCAAGAACCTCCTAGGACGTCAAATTAGGTCTCAATTGCGTTGGCGGAAAGACGACGACTCTGATGGCACGTTTGCTCGGTGAAGATGCACATCTAGTGTCATACGGAGCCATGTCAAAAGATCCCTTGTCGTTGCCGACGTCACTCTTCATTTTCAAGAACTTGACTTGCCACGGATTTTGGCAGACGCGATGGTACGATCAGAAGACACTTGGCGAGCGTCTTCAGATGATGCAGACTCTCACTGGTCTGATACGTGGAGGGAAGGCAAGTATGATACTCCCTGTGGGCGTTCCGTAAGCTGATCGTCTCATAGCTCGATAGCCCAGAGCATGAGGTTTTGGTGATCGGAAGTCGGGAGTCTGATTTGGATGCCAGAGAGAAAATATGCACTGCGATTGCTCGTTTGGCCAGCGGCAAGTACGGGAAGAAGGTGCTATTGAAAATAGAAGAGACTCGGTGATCTATTGGCCCACTATCGCCATTGCTCTAGATTCTAGACTGTGGATGCGACCGTCCAATAAATTATATTTAGCTCTGCAATGAAAAAAAAAAAAACTAATGATGAAGCTATACATTGATTACTCGAAAACGACGACGGTAGGATATTTCAATGGACGTGCTAAAATGCCAGTGTCATTTGGTAGTAGAATGATAATCCCGGGACAAATCTATTTCTCCCTTCAGATGAACATTCGTGATCTTGACCTGTCTTTGTCGAGGGACAGAACGCTTCCCTTTTTTCTTGGTGGAAGGCGCTTTGGGTATGGGAGTTTCTGCCGCAGTAGCCTGCAATCCCTCTGCGTGACTGCAGGCGCGACTCCATACGAGACAAGTAAGTACATACCTGACGCAAGTGCTTTGAGTAAATCAACGTCATTTGGTACTTTAAGCTGATGCCACAGATCCAGGAATTCTACATGGTACTCGCATGAGCGGTGAACTAACGATGTTTTTGAGAGACCTTACCCTTCTCGATCGGGTTGCCTCCACTCTCCTCGTCGGGTTTGATTTCGTTCCAAAACACCATCCTCAATTGTCCATCCTTGACAGTGCGAGTGACGAGGACATCACCCTCCTTTTCGAGCTCTTCGATCGCCTGTGGCGCTTCTTTCCAGGACTCTTTCAGCGCGCGGACAGGTATACCACCACCTTTCCGAGTTTGGCGCTGTATTTCTGTTAGAAGGGCGGCTTTGTTGCGAAAATTAAAGTCGTGCTTCAGACAATTCAGCCCTTCATGCGCTCCCATTGCCTATGGAACCTACACGATAGGAGAAAAGATCTGTTTTGGGGTCGTATTGGATACGGTCATGGGACTTGAATTTCTCCAAGAGGACCATATCGGTATCTAAAGGTGTGCTCGTCACGATCGCAATGTCCTGCAACCTCATTGGGTTGGGAGTGGACTGAATACGGAGTCAGTCTCGCCGTCGTGCAGATGGAGACTTAATCACTTTGAGGTAGTCGAGGGCGTACACGAGCTGTGTATTGACATTGGCTGCGGTTTGCGTGTGCCAGGACGTGTAGTCCTGGCGGTGTAGCACCCGCTTGAACGCGTCGGCGTCCTTGGAGAGGGACGACATGACGGTCGGGAGCAGAGCGTCGGGTTGGCGTGCTTACGCAAGCAAAGTTAGGGCGGAGTTTTGGTAGTTTCCGTTTTGATACATAGCAAGTCTTGATCGCGATTGGTATCGCAACCAGCTCTATCTATCAGTTCATCATGGTGAGTCCGACATCGTTCTCCACGTCGCGGACGATTATATCGCGAGAGATCTGTAGGCTTCTGGTGTCAAGGTCACAGACGAATGCCTTAAAACCTTCCAAGATCTCAAATTGGGCAAGAAGCTCAAGTACATCATCTTCAACCTTAACAAGGATTCCACGGAGATCGTTGTTGAGAAGAGCTCTGAAGAATCTGACTACGACAAATTCCTACAGGACTTGCCCGCCGACGGGTGCAGATGGGCGGTCTATGACTTTGAATTCGAGAAAGACGGAAAGAGGAACAAACTCTGCTTCATCTCGTGGTCAGTGGCGTCTGTTCAACGTAACTGGTAACTGGTTCCTCATCGAACCTGTGCCACTGGATTTCATCAGGTCTCCGGATGATGCCAAAGTTAGACCCAAGATGGTGTTCGCGTCCTCACGAGACGCTTTGAGGCGAAAGCTTGATGGTATCGCACTAGAGATTCAGGGTACAGACCCGACAGAAGTCAGTTACGAGACAGGTCTGTCGGCTCGCCTAGAACGCATCGTCGTCGTTTGCTGATTTCCACTTGTCGCAGTTCTGGCGAGAGTCAAGTCGAGTACCCGCTAATTCGGCTATCTTGTACTTGCCCCCACATTCCTAACCTCTCCGTATTCTCTGTGAGTATACATAACTTCAAGATGTGACCGCGGTGTAAAGTTGTCCGCTGTATACGTCCTATGGACTTTCCTAATAGCTGTTTGTACGATCCTGCAAATATATCTTTCCCCACGCTCTTTGATCGCCGCCGTATGTACTACATTCAGCTTTGTCGTGCGTCTTGTTTTTGCACCCCCATCAATGTTCGAATCCTGCCGCACACCGCTTCTAGCGCAGCCTGCCGGGAATTCCAACGCGTTGTTCTAGTCTGGGACGTAAATGAGCAAGTTGGGCGGGGGTAGTACTATTATTATTATATTGCTGTAGTCGCGCGGTAATACTTCAATAATTAACACAACTACCGAATCGGGCAGTCCGCCCTGGGTACATCCCCCCACCCAACATTTCGATTCAGCCTCACACACTGAAAGGTGTGATCGTCGCGGATTCCGTTCCCGTCCTCCTGCGGCCATCGTCGTCAAGCTTGCTTATATTCCAGGATCGCCATCTGTAGCTTGACGCCAGACGTTCACTCCCGGAGGGTAGCACCACCCTCGCGCGTACTATGGCACAGGCGGCAATTGCTGTTCCTTCTGGTGTCCAGGCCCTGCCCTACGTCCACGCACAGAACCAGCGTGGTAGGCATGCCTCCAAACACCGTTTCTTCATCGTCGAGCTCTCTCAAGCTCTATTTGATTTCGTTATACAACTCCTCCCGACTGCAGAAGAGATGGCAGTCAAGGAGGATGTCAGGAAACTACTCGAACGCTTAATCCGTACTATAGAACCTGGAAGTCGTCTTCTGTCCTTCGGAAGCACCGCAAACGGCTTCAGTCTTCGTAATTCAGGTGAGCGCATTCTCCCCACCGCTGCAAGCCTGCAAACACTGTTGATCCCCTCTAAAGACATGGATCTCTGTTGCCTCATCGATGCCGATGAGCGCCTCTCCGCGTCCGACCTTGTCACTATGCTTGGTGACCTTCTTGAACGTGGTCTGTCTTGTTTCGGTAACAACATGCATTCCTCGCGCTCACTTACAACTGCTAGAAACCAAATTTCATGTCAAGCCTTTACCCCATGCGCGCATTCCGATTGTCAAGTTATCCTTGGACCCCTCACCGGGGCTCCCTTCAGGTATTGCGTGTGATATCGGTTTTGAGAACAGGCTCGCATTGGAAAACACACGCTTGCTGATGTGTTATGCCATGATTGACCCTACTCGCGTCCGTACCCTTGTCCTGTTCCGTAAGTCATCTTGCGCCGCTTTGTCACCCCACATACTTAACAGGGAAATATAGTCAAAGTTTGGAGTAAGCGGAGGTTCGTGTTCGTGCTCAAGACACTCAGTTTCCGGTCCTTACCCACTTTTGACCCAGGAAAATCAACTCGCCATATCAAGGGACGTTGTCGTCCTATGGATATGTTCTCCTGGTCATATATTTCCTCGTCCATGTCAAGAACCCTCCGGTACTTCCAAATCTTCAGCAGATGCCCCCATTGCGCCCGATCTCCCAGGTTAGTATCAATCATCGGCCTGATCTCATGCTCATCCTGTGCAGGAGGAAACACATATCGGCGGTTATAATACATGGTTAGAATCCACTCCCTTTACTAGGAAACTATGTAATTCTTCTTTGTAGGTTCTTCGATGATATCGAGCTCCTATGCCAACATTGGCAATCATCTAATACAGAAAGCGTCGCTGAGCTGTAAGTCCACATCCTTCGTGCCACCAAACGAGTCTGATCATTTGCCGTGTAGTCTAATCGATTTTTTCCGTTACTACTCTCGTGATTTCTCATACAATACTGGCGTTGCTTCAATACGTGCCGGATTGCTTAAGAAGGAAAGCAAAGGATGGCAAAACGACGTACGTTAGAGAGAATCTCACAAAGCCTTCAGCTGCTTACTGTTGCTATTAGCTTTCGAACTCCAAATTCAACGATGCTAGGGAACGAAACCGCTTTTGCATAGAGGTGAGTCGTCCGTCCTTGTCCCCCCATGTGGTGTATCCATTTGTATTCAGGATCCTTTTGAAACTGGTTTCAATGTCGCGCGTTGCGTTACCAAGGAAGGTTTATACCAGGTACTTATCAGATCTCAACTTCTCGCAGGTAAATGTACTTACTTCCCTAACAGATACGTGGCGAATTCATGCGCGCGTCTCGGATTCTGGCAATGCGGCCGCGTGCAATCCTGGCGCTGTCCCAGCTCTGTGAGGAGAAAGCTGATGGCGCGTCTCCAGCTCCGCCACCTTCACTTTTCGTTCCTCCCCGCCTGTCTTTTCCACAAGGCTCCTTCAGCGCTGGTCCCACTCCCATACAATCAAGGGGTGTGTCCTCGGAGCGGCATTCCCCTAAACTAGAATTCTTTGAGGCGGGAAGACAAGCCGCTGCAGAGCATCGCGTGCCGGAACACATGGCTCCTAAGCGAAGTCAATGGACTAGCCCCCCTCCTCCCGACGCCTCTCCCGAGCATCACCTAATATTCCAAGACCAGCTTGATCAAAGCATTGCGAGGGCGACAGCTGCCACCTTCGCAAGAGAGTGCGGTACATCAACTGCATCAGGCGATTGCCTTGAGGTTCTAAACGACGAGGAGAGTCACTCCGAAGCTGCTGGATCCGATGACCTTCAGTCTACCCGATCATTTAATGAGGCATCATTGGGCGAACCCATTTCGATGACGATGGATACTCAGGTTTCTGGCTCTAGAGGCAGGCTGACATCAAGGCCCGCAGACTCGCCAGATGAGCGGGCTGTTCGTACCATTACTGACCAGGAGGCTGAGACGACTTCACAGAAAGCCGATCTCATACGGCGCTCCCACTCTGGACCTCCGAGTCGCAAAGCCACCAATCGTTTCTCATGGCCATCCGTCACTTACCCTGGCCCCGTTCTCTTTCAAACTTCTTCACCAACGCGTTCACATCTTCATGTTCAAATTCCTTCTCAAGCCGCTGACACATCTACTGTATTCTATGAAACTACCGCGACGCGATCTCGCATCCCACAATCATTCCCCAACACGCACGAACACGCTGTCAACAATGTTACACTCAGTACATACCCTACATCTGGATCTCAAGTGTCATCTATGTCATTATATCATCTTCGCACAAACAAGCTTGGGGAAAGCATACACTTATCTGACCGTGGCTTCTCCGCCGACGGAAAAACTTCACTGACAGGGGCGGCAGGCTCACCGTCGTTGACGTACTCGCACGCACCCTCTCCACATAGACAGGTCCCGTCGGTTGTCACGACCACGCCCCATTCGGAACAGTTTCCGAGATCCAACCCACATTCGCCTTCGTCTTCTCCCACCTTTGCCCAGCTTGCCCAGCGCCACCTCAATATTTCACCTGGGGGGGTGAAGTCGAGGTCACCTTCCAGACCTCCCTTGAGTACGAACATCCTCGAAATACCTGGAGGTGTGGAGATGAACATGAACCTGGCCTCTTATCTCTACCCTGCTTCATACGTCAACTACCCCTCTACACGATCCATGTCACCATCCTCGCCGATGACACGGGAGGAACCGCCGTGTTACTCGTCGCCCCAGCCGTCAATGCACATACCTGTCAAATTAGGGGGCCAGTCGGGGTTGAAGCCACCCATGAATCTGGGGCAACCGCAGACAGTACCCTCCACTTCTATCCCTGTGAACCTCGCGGGGTCACCGCGACGTGTAACGCCACTCCGATGACTCGGCTGGCTTGTAGTCACTCCTGGAATTGGGATGGATGATCAAGCGAATTGCCATTCTTCTCCACGACATACAGAGCGCGTAATTAGTTGGCATATTGCTAGTCTAGAGGCCATAACACACTCCAGATAAGATGTCCAGTGCACTATAGCTTTCACGCCAACCTCTGCGCTCGAAATGGCTTCATGTAAATCCCCCTACTACAGTGAAGAGACGTAATTCGAATACACAGCTGGAATTGTTGGTTGCTACCCAGGAGGTAATTTGCGTGTACACTACTTACTTTTACATTCACGGTCTGGCTTTGGGAAGAGATGAGACACTGACACAGGATCATTCTTGTGCAATGAAAGGATTTGCAATTTCTTCAGAGCCGTCAACAGGGCTCAATAGGGTGATGGTTGGTCCACGAAGGACAACCAAGCCGAGCGTGCGTGTTTGAGGTTCGGGTTCTGATTGGCGATATTGCAAAGGACATCAGATCGCGAGGATCGAGGCGGTGATCCAGATACCTTGGAGTTCCTCTTTAACTTCGTCAAGCACGAGGTTGAGTAATTGGTCGTATCCCTTCAAGATGCCAGTGACTATGAGGTAAGGTAAGCATGCGTCACAAGGACGACGTAGCGAGCGTACCCTCACGACCACCAGTAAACTTGACGCGTATCCTCTCGTTCACGTATTTTGAGAGATCAAGGATGGCTTCACGCTTACTCTTACTTGGGTCTTATCAACATGATTAGCCGGTGGATGGTGGAACGCTTACTTTGCCTCGGCGCTGGGTGGAGGTGGTCTTGGGCCTCGGGTGACAGGTGTGCCACGACCACCTCGTGCAGTACCACGAGTCTGGGGTGTGTAACTTAGGAAGCGATTGGATGGAGAAAAGGGCAGCACGCACCCGATCTGCCATGGATCAAAGGGTGTATGAAAAGCTGCTGGTGCTTGCATTACCTACGGAAATGGCACAAAGATGTGTGAATTACCTACGATCTGGTGTGGATTGACGTGTTAGAAGACGTCGTGGTCGTTGCCTGGAGTGCAGGGGCCACCAATTTTTGAACAGCCGCTTGCCGCGCGACCGTCTTGACCTCCCTCAGCCCACTCAATCAACGAACGCAAAAAAAAGAATCAAAAAAACAAAGACTAGCACAAAATAAGGATCAAATCAGACGTACGACCTCACCGCCCTTGACTGCAGACGCTTTTTGTCTACTCGCTCATCGACGACGACCCCTACGCACCATCAACTCCCGATCATGAATGCCAGCGAGCTCCTAGCAAATACCCTATCTCCCGGTACGCCACTTCTTTTCATGTTCCACACAGCGACCAAGTCCATGTACTCACTTTCTCGTCAATGAACAGACGCGACTACGCGTCAGAATGCTACTCAGCAGCTCGAGAATGCCGCGAGGGAGAACTACGTATGTCTCATGTTTCGGCTCACGCTGCACTCCTGCTGACTCCTCGATCCAGCCAGCATACGTGGCCATGCTCTCTACGGAGCTTGCCAACGAGAGCTCGCAACTACACATTCGCAATGCTGCAGCGCTCGCTCTTAAAAATGCTTTGTCTGCTCGTGTACGTAAACGCGTCGTCTCCCTCCCTCCAAACGTTTTTTACGTCGTTATCATCTAGGACCCTGCTAGACAAACCGAGCTTGCAAACAGATGGTTGGCGTTTGACGCTGTGGCCAAGAGCAAGATCAAGCAGGAAACACTCGTCACTCTCGCTTCCCCCGTTGTTAAAGCGGGCTCTTTCGCTGCTCAGGTGGTTGCCGCGATTGCAGCAGTAGAACTTCCACACGACCAATGGCCGGACCTTATCGAGTTACTCCTCGGTTTTGTGAACAACTCTACCTCTACCAACGCAAATCTTAAGATCGCTACGCTGCAGACCATCGGTTACATCTGCGAGTCGATTGTGCGTCCTCTGGCTGACAGTGTCCTCATCGCCTGACCGTCCATCCAGAAACCCGAGATATTGAGTTTGCGATCAAACGAAATCCTGACTGCTGTGATCCATGGCGCCCGCAAGGACGAGCCTTCCTCGGATGTTCAGTTGGCTGCTGTGCATGCATTGTACAACTCGCTCGAGTTCGTCCGCGAGAACTTTGAGCGCGAGGTGCGTCGTGTGAACTGTATCATCTATGTATCGCTCAAGCGTTCGACAGGGCGAGCGTAACTACATCATGCAAGTCGTGTGCGAAGCTACCCAGAATTCCTCAGTGGCTGTTCAAGTTGGTGCATTCGAAAATCTAGTTAAGATAATGGCCCTTTATTACGACAAGATGGCGTTCTACATGGAACAAGCATTATTTGGGGTGTGTGGTCATCGACTGCTTGGTGTTCCTATGTGCCGACCCGTTACTTTAGCTCACAGTCATGGGTATGAAACATAATGATGAGCGCGTTGCGTTGCAGGCCGTCGAGTTCTGGACAACCGTTTGCGAAGAAGAAATTGAGCTTGCTCACGAAGCACGAGAAGTAATCGTACTCTGATGTTCTGGATGACGTCGCTCATTTCAACCCCCAGGCTGCTGACTATGGCGAACCACCAGAAGTGGAGTCCAAGTTCTTTGCAAAGATCGCATTACCTGAAGTCATCCCTGTGCTTTTGTCCCTTCTCACGCATCAAGAGGAGGATGCCGATGAGGATGAGTGGAATATCTCCATGTCCGCAGGTACATGCCTGGGTTTCATGGCACAAGCAGTCGCGGACCCCATCGTGCCGGCCGTCATTCCTTTTATCGAGGCTAATATTAAGGCACAAGATTGGCATCAGCGCGAAGCCGCAGTCATGACATTTGGCTCGATCCTCGATGGTCCCGATCCCACAGTACTCATGCCCCTCGTGAACCAGGCTCTCCCTCTTTTGATCGGAATGATGAATGACTCCAATTTACACGTCAAAGACACGACTGCATGGACTCTCGGACGCATCTGTGATTTGTTGATCACCACAATCAAACCTGATGTTCACCTACATCCTTTGGTATCCGCACTTGTAACTGGCCTGCAGGATAACCCTCGGATCGTGACCAACTGTTGCTGGGCTTTGATGAACCTCGCGGATCAACTCGGATATCTCGAGGAGGAAAATGAGTCGCCGCAGACTGGCCATCTGTCCCCGTATTACGAGGGTATTGTCAATGCCCTTCTTCGTATTACAGAGACGTGAGTATCCTAAGAACCGAGACGGCGTTCAGGACCCCTTACGATTGTTTTTAGGACAAGCAACGAGGCCAACTTCCGAACTTCTGCCTACGAGGCCATTACATCTTATGTCACCCATGCAAGCGCTGATGTAATCCCAGTGGTTCAAAATACTTTGATCACCATTCTCGTTCGCATGGAGCAACTACTGGGGATGCAGGTTTGCAGCATTGTTTTCTGTCTCTGCGTTGGTCTCACCGGGTGTGGCAGAACCAAATTGTTGGTGTCGATGATCGTAACAACTGGAATGAGCTGCAGAGTAACCTATGCAGTGTCGTGATTGTAAGCCATCCGTTACCACTATCATATAGTGTTTAACTGTCCGGTGTACAGAGCGTTGTTCGACGACTGAGCGACGGTATTCAACCCATGGCAGATCGCATCATGACAATCATCCTCGAACTCATCCGGGCAGCTGGAAAGACCTCGACTGTTCTCGAAGACGCCTTTTTGGTTGTTGGGTCGTTGGCGTCTGGCAAGGATCCTCTTCCCCTCATCGCTGTGTGGTTTCCTAACACTGTTCTTTCGCGTAGCTCTCGAGGCAGGCTTTTCGCCATATATTCAGGCGTTCTTGCTGTACCTATACACCGCCCTCAAGTCGCACGAAGATACCCAATTGTGCATGGTTGCCGTCGGCGTTATTGGTGATATATCACGTGCATTGGGTGATCAGAGCGCGCAATATGCCGGCGCATTCATGAATGTCCTACTGGAAAATCTCCAGAGCGATGTCTTGAACCGCAACGTCAAGATATCTATACTTTCGTGCTTTGGTGACATTGCGCTTGCGATCGGTGTTGCATTCGAACCCTACGTTGACACGACGATGGGTGTGCTAAGGCAGGCCGGTGCTCTTCAGCCCAACCCTGTGAGCTCCGTTATGGCATATTCTTCGTTGCCCCCACTTACTCTATAGCTTGGTAGCTTGATTTCGATCTAGTTGACTACGTGACGCAGTTGCGCGAAGGGATTTTGGAAGCTTATACGGGTATTGTAACGGGATTCAAAAACACTGACAAGGGTATGCTGCCACTTCTACGTCCGTCCCTTTCACTGACATCTTCTCCAGCGCATATGTTACTCCCTCACTCGTCGAATATCCTAGAGCTCATTCAGCGGTGCATGGCTGCGGATGATGACTGGTCGGAGACTACGGCCAAGTTGTGTTTCGGCCTCTTGGGTGACCTCGCGGACTGCTTCCCCAATGGTGAGCTCAAACAGCACTTCCTTGCCGAGTGGATAGCGTCGGATCTACGGAACAAGCGTGGCATGTCAAAAGAAACGAAAAAAACTATGCGTTGGGCCCGCGAGGTGAGAATGCTTCATCGGCATAAAATCACCACCTCAGCCATTCTCCCACCCAGATGATCAAACGCGCGACCGCATAGAGCCGCAACGGGCACGTCCCCTGACGACCCGTTGCATGCTTTTCAGATTCATTCCCTTTATATCTCACCAGTGCAAGTGAACTAATTAGCATTGGGACTCCCTCTGTTTTTCCATCTCAAACCGGGATCCTGAGAGTTAAGATCCGTCAATTGCCATCTGAAGGAGGCACAGCATATTATTCCCATTTCGCATTTGCATGTAATAGAAGACGGTAGCCTGTGGTCTTGGTAATTTTAGTTCTCTTCCTCTCTAGTCACTGGTATGATTGAATTCATGAGAGCATCTGCATCGTGATATGGTAATCTATGTATGTACATGTGGCATAGTTCCTGCACATTGTCATGTTCGAGACAAGCCACACAAAGTTGGTCCCATTCTGATGAATGGTTTGGGTGGCACACACATGTATATGACCATGTATTCCTCATGTCGAAGCAGAACATCAGCAAATTGCATCGAACTGTGAAGCACTGTGGAGCACTGTACAGCCCTCATAGTGGTCAAGCTAGTAGTGGTGGTGGGCGAAGCCCACCCACAGCGCATGACACTTATATAAGCCAGAAAAACCCCTATCACATGAAATGCCATGGCATGCTGCCATTGGTACTCAATTTGCAATGTAACAGCTAGCAGTACCATAGGAAAGTTTGATGCATATATGATATCAAATAAATTGTTCAGAACAGATTTTTAATCTATTCAGTTGCAAGTGAGATACATGACAGTTGTGTAAAAGAACTCAATAAAAAACAATCTTATTTCAAAAATGAGTCAGAACAAAATATTGACCTGATCAACAATAACATTTTATCTGCATGAAACGAAGCTCAGAGAGCTGTGGTTTGGTACCGATGAAGCTTGAAATGTTGTCATTGTTGATTACCCCTATTCACACCAATCCTCAGCCACAGTCGTGTCGCTGACATGACTGGTCATGTCCACAACATGTGTTGGGATGCCTTTCACCCCATGATTCCCCCCTCCTTTCACCCATGGTTAATATTTGATCATTAATGGGATGAAAATACATGCCATACCTACAGAAAAGTTGCCACTCAACTGCTCAAAAAGCACAGCTAGTTGCTGCACACAAGCTTGTTTGAAAATCTCATCCAACATATTGATTTTCTCATTGACAATCCATCCGTCATCCTGATCAGTGATCCCATATCTTATACAATCGCTGCATTCAACAATCTCCCTTGGGATGATGCTAATGTGATCACATCTGTTTGCTCATTGCATCAAAACAAGAGGCTCCCACACCTTGAAAATCTCTTTGTTGCCTTTCTCAAAGGAGTGCTTGAGACATGGAAACACTTTAGGATGCTGGGTTCCTGGCATCACATCTGGAAAAAGGAAAAGTCATGGTAGCACTTACCATAATTACATTGACACTGTCATCACATGTCATCAGCGATGTGTTGCAATAGTGGGGATCCGGTGTTGCCACACTGGATCCCTAGGAATCCACTATAGGGTACTTACCTTTGGACTGGAGGGTTTCTCAGTAATGATAGCAGTAGTGGATCAAGAGAGATTGTTTATATTCAGACTCAGCAGAGTCTTATATACACTTTGTAATGCTTACTTAATATAAGGTCATGTGACTGTAAATACATGTCCTTTCAACACTCCCCCTTGTCTAGTATACGGTAGATATGTAGATAAAAAGTGAGGAATATAAAGTAAATAGAAACATCCACACAGTCTAAGATGGCGAGTTGAATTCCAAACCGAGCTGGGAGTGGAACTCCTTGAACTTGATGTGTCCAAGGTTCTTTGTGAACATATCTGCAGGGTTGTCAGTTCCTAGGATGAAGAGTAGCTCCACTTGCTTCCATAGCATCACAGCATCGCATACAAAGTGGTAACAGATCTGGATGTGTTTGGATCGTTTTTCAGTGACTGGGTTCTGTGCAATGAAGAGTGATCCTTGATCGTCACCACAGACTGGAATAGGTCCAAGGTGATAGCTGAGTTCCTATATCATTTGATGGATTCCAAATGGCCTGGCACGTGCAGTTGCTTAAGGCCATGTACTCAGCTTTTGTAGAAGACAGAGCAGTGGTCTTTTGTAAGTGTGAGTTCCACAAGAACACACCATCTGCAAATTTCAGGTAGAAACCTGTTTGTGAGTGAGATGTGACTTTGTCTTGTCCCCAATCAGAATTGGTGCAGGCGATAATGCCTTTACCAGATTTGCTGTTATATATGAGAGAGTAGTCTCAGGTACTGAGAAGGTACCAGCATATGTATAGAGCTTTGTTGAGGTGCTCTTCTGATGGGTTTGCAGACATGCAGGCGAGTTGAGTAACCGCATATGATATGTCAGGCCTTGTGCTGATCATAAGATACAGCAATGATCCGATGACCTGTTGAAATTGTGTCTGAAGTTCCGGTTGGACAGGTAGATCATTCTTCTCTGGGTAGTAACCCTGAGGAAGAGGGGTGTTGGCGATTTTTGCGTTAGTCATGCCACATCGCTCAATGACTTTGTCGAGGTATTCTTGCTGGTCTATCTTAATAGTTTGACCATCTCAACGTATGTTCATTCTTAGGAATTCACATGTTTCTTCTAAGTCACGACAGTCCCATTTCTTCATAAAGGTGGCTTTGACCTTGTCTACGAAAGGTTTGTTTGGGCCGCAGAAGATGGTGTTGTTTATGTAGATAATCACTAGGACGAGCTCTTTGCCTTTGCAATAGATGAATAGGCCAGCATCTGTTTCAAGATGCGTGAAACCAAGTTCTTTCATGGATTTGTTGAGTTCACACCACCAAGCTAGTCCTGCTTGTTTTAGGCCATATAAGGCGCATAGTAGTCTCAAGACTTTCCCTTTCAGATGAGGGGGCATAAAGCCTTCTGGGAAGTCCATGTAAAGTTCTTCATCCAGTTTGCCATATAGGTAGGCAGATCAGATGTTGAGACCAGTAATGTACCAGTTCTCTATTGCTGAGAGGGAGAGCATGCACTGCACTGTCTCAAAGCATATGATGGGGGAGAATATTTGATTGAAGTCAATTCCTTCTACTTGGGAGAAGCCTTTGGCTACAAGCCGGGCTTTCTTTCTGCTGTCTGTTTTGACATCAAAGACCCATTGATTCTTTATAATCTTTCTGTTTGCGGGTCGATCCACAATTTCATAGACCTCGCAGTCCTTGAGTATTTGTAGCTCATCGTGGTAGGCTTTATGCCAGAGGGTCTGCTCATCTTGTGGCAGTTTAAGTATGTTGCAGTATGTCCATTCACGGTAATTTACATTAGACTGTTCCAGTTCCAGCAGGAAGGCACAGCTGCAGAGGTATGAAACCAATGCATCTCCCCCTTCCCTGGTGATGCGCTCAATGACATCTTCCGATGGAGTCGGGGATGGAGGCAGTCCTCCAGGGACAACGGGTGAATCCAAAGGTCCAGCCAGTGCTTCTCCTACAAGTCTGTGCCAATCAGAGGTGCATTCAATATCCCAGAGCTGTCTGACTGGATCACGACGTTTCCCATATACATTTCCTGGATGGAGAGGACATTTGCATTGTGGTTGTTCAGGGTGAGCAGGAGGTGGTGGTGGCTGACGGTAAGGGGGGGTAACCAGAGGTGCCAGAGGCGGAGTAGGTGCCCTTACTGGGGGCAGAGTGGCTGGATGTGGTACTGGGCAACTGTTATGATCGCCTCATAACGGTATATGGACTTAACGTCACTTTTCTCTTGCCCCTATCTATTCCCTTTCACATGGTCATGCTTCCATTCCTTCTATTCATTTCCACTCACCTTCTCTTTCATTTCCCAAACACGAGCATCACGCATGCATTGCTGTGCATACATGCACATCACGCCTGTTTGGCTATGCATACCAGTGCTGCCACACACATGCACATCACGCATGTATTGCTGTGCATACATGCGCATCACACATGCATGGCTGTGCTGCCACACCTCATGTATTACTCATGTCACCCAGTACCAAGGATACTTACTATATATAGCATAGCATAGCTTGGTCCGTGCACATATGTATTTACTATATAAACCCCCAATACATAGCCAGGAGGACCTCAGTCTTGTCCTCTTGGAGTTTCCCCTCAGGCAACTCTAGTCTTCAGTTCTCACTAGTCGTCTTTCCCTTGTTCAAGCAACCTAGCACCAGCTACACTTAAGTGTGTGTCTGAGGGTTGTTTCAGCAACAAGGGGGCACATCAGGAGGAGCAGGGTCTGCGTTGAACTTAAGGTCTGAGTGTATGGATTCAGAGTCGGAAGACTCGTCATCATGGAAATGAGGTTTTGGCCAATGGTTAATCAGCCAGTGTGGCTGAGCCTTTGAGCATCTTGGAAAGAGATTCTTGTCGAAGATGGTGTATGCCAATGTATATAGCGCATTGTTAGGGCACATGAAGAGATAATTTGAATCACTACTGGCGGATACGCCCAGGTAGATCATCAATTGTGATTTTGGCTGTAATTTGCCGCTGCGTGTTTCAGCCGGAATGTGGACATATGTGCCACAGCTGAAGACCTGAAGATGTGAAAAAGTAGGCTTTTGGCCTGTGAGCATCTTGGATGGCATTTTCCAGTTGAGTTGAGTGGATGGGGTGCAATTATACACATGTACAGTAGTGCATGCATAACTGCAAACTCCCAGTAGGAATCAGGCAGACAAGCCTGTAATCACATAGGTTGTGCCTTGTCCATAAGAGTATGGATGAGGCATTCCACATGCCTGTTTTGCTGATGAGCATAGGGGGTGGATTGTTGGATGTGTATGCCATTGTTGCACATATACTCAGTGAATGCTTTGGAGGTGTATTCTCCACCTGCATCAGAGTGCCAATGTTTAATTACAGTGTTGAACTGAGTATGCACATAGGCATGAAACTGTTTGGTGGCTTTAAGGGTCTGATCCTTGGTTTTTATCAGGATTAACCAGGCCATGGATGTGTAGTCATCATAAAAGACAACAGCGTACTTGTACTTGTGGTACAATTCAATTTCAAACAACTTTAGGTCAGAGTGAATTAACTCAAAGGGAGCACTTGTGCACTTCTTGCTATGAGGAAAAGTATGGTTGGGCTGTTTGCCCATCTCACAACCGGGACAGATAGGAGCAGTGGATGGAATGTCGACATCTGGAAAGTGTAACGCACAGCGTAGTAGTGACGAAGCATGCTGCAATATGGGTCAAAGAACATAGGACGAAAAGAGGGACAAGGGACAAGGGACTCTGAGGACTATGTCTATCTTGGAGATGATGCGAAGACTCGACGGGTCTCTTCCATCTAGGTACCTGAAGAGGCTCACTAGACTTGAAGGTCACTAGAATAATGCTATATTGTGTAGAACTAGCTTAAAGGGAAAATACAAAAGGGAAAGTACGTGACTATATATACAGTAGGCCCCAACTGCGGAGAGATAAATAAGGGAATAGAGGAGTGGAAGCCTGAAGGGATACCATCTCTGTAGTATGTATGACTCAATATGCAGCAATACAAGTCAGAGATGTGCAGTACACAGTATGCACAGTAAAGCATAGTCCGCAGTGAGAAGTCTGAATGAAATGACTGCAGATGGAAGTGGAATGAAAGTCTAAATAAGGTATAGGTGGGGCGCCGTGTGAGACGTAAAGGGAAACAGATCGAGAGAATGTTACGCTTGGTCTGGGTAGGAATGAGCGTAGCCTTTGATAAATGAGAAACAAGGTAAGTGTCAAGTCAAAGTATGACGAGGACTTATAGATCAAGGGTTCAAGGGGTCAAGGATATCCATGGAGTCGTTCACACGAGGGTCAAGAGGTACTGGGCTGAGACCAGTGGTTCAAAGGGAGCAAGAGCGATGGATTGTACACGGTACAAGACAACAAAGGAGCTCAAGCGTGAGGAAACACTGAAGCTGTATCTACAACTTATATATGTTGGATATACAAGTGTTTAGGGCAAGCATGGAAAAGGATAGAAACTGATGGAAGGAATGATGACTAAGTAAGTGGGTACCATCGGAATGCCGGCGGGATACGTGGGGATACAGAATGAGTCATCATAGAAGAATAGAAAGTAAGTCTGAGGAAGACAAGAGAGAGATACGTATTGGTACACAAGAAGGAAAGAAAAGAGAGAATCATAACATTACCCCCTTACTAGATCTGAGACCGCGTCGAAAGACATCTTAGTATAAACTCGAATAAGAAATGCCTGGGGATCCAGTCATGTTGGAATACCCAACATTGTTGATGACATCGTCTAACTCCAGGGAAGGAGCGGATCGTCGAGGGGAAGCAGACCTCTGAGGAGGAGGAATGGGAAGACCTCATCCAGAATTGGAGGAGCGGTAGGAGCAGGAAGAGTGGGAGGAGCAGGTAGAACCAGATGAAGAGGAAGTAGAACCCTGTTGAGGGGTTCTAAAAGAATCGGGGGCCAGAGTTCCTCAACTGTGACCAGAGATGCGAGATGCCAAAGTTCCGCGACTATGGGGAGAGTTGACGGTGGATAGTCTGTCTAAGAGTGCAGGGTGGCAAGTAGTGATAGGGCAATTAGCCTGGCTATGTCCAGGAGCCCATTGGCGACATCCCATAATGGGACATTGATAGACAGGGCAATTGTGACGGATATGCCCAAAGCGGTGACATTGGAAGCATGCTTCATTATATCTGGGGTCAGAAGGACGAAGAGGAGTGATATGGAGGGTTCCATAGAATGGTTGGTTCTGGGAATTATGGGTGCGCTCAGCTTCGACTATGGCATTTAGTTCCTCAGGAGAGAGAGCAGAGGAAGAGGCGGATGGAGTGGATGGAGATTGTGCAGAGTGGTAAGAGGAGGGGGAGGACGAACTGTCCTTTGGTATGCTGCAATGGGTAGACTCCAGTATTTGCCATCCTGGAGGCGGCGAGTTCGATAGTGTATCGATCTATATCCAGGAGGAATTCTCCAAAATCCATCTGATACATGGCTTGGTGGAGTTCTCACAGAATGTTCTGCTGAGTGGACTTAACCCAGTTATGGTCCATATGATCAGTGGAGAAAGTGGTGATGTCATTGGTGATGAGGGAGAGGCGTTGGGTCTACTGGAAGGCTTTATATAGGGCTAGGAAGGTGGAGTTCATATCTAGGTGGGCATCGATCGGCAAAGCCATGCCAGTGTCGCAGATGTAGTGAGAGATGTTGTTGATGTAACAAGGAGAAGGAGTTCCTTCCCTAACAGCATTGGGATAGATTGGAATCTCGACAGCAAGGACGGGTCTAGGGCTAGCAGTGGGAGGAGAAGAGGAAGATGTGGGATGGAAGACTATAGGGGAAGACGGAATGGGAGCAACGACAGGTCTAGTCATAGTGATAGGTTCGTCGATAGTAGCGGTTCCAGGAATGTTGACAGGGTAGAAGGTAACATGGCAGGTAGCAGGTTCGGGGACGACAATGGGGTTAGAACCCCATCCTGGTTCAGCGATGGTAGAAGTAGGAGATGAAGGAGTAGAGGCAGAGACGGAAGACTCAGAGGAGATAGAGAGTTGTTGGAAGGACATGATGGGTAAAGACGAAGAGGGTTAAAGTTGGAAGATAGAAGGGTGAAGCTTTTTATAATCATTGAGGACGGAC
>JBBPJP010000493.1:0-21042 GCA_038088775.1 Boletus barrowsii | reverse complement strand
GACGAACATATCACATTAGCTGACGGAAAGGGGACAACCGTTGTCCCTGTGGCGGGAAACACCATACACGGAAATGTGGGACCCGGAGAACACTGTGACAAAGTAAGATCAATATTGCAAGTCCAAATAATAAGCAAACATCGCAGTGAGTATAAAAGCTGAGCAGAAAATCAAGGGGGAGCATCACATATATAGCGTAGGTAAACATTGATAATCAAAAGCGAGAGAGAAGGATAAGATACGAGAAATACGAGAAATTCCATTGATCCCTCGATGGACAACCTGTCATTGACATTTATGCTAGGCTTCCTTGTCTGGCTGAACCTGGATAATAACATCCTCCCGGACGCCACGCAGCTGCAGGATTCCTTGAGATGTACGATACGAGACCTACGTGTCCCCACTGGTAATGCTCAGGGCCTCGACAACTTCGAGCCTGGCATGCATCCCTTTCGCCTCGGAGTGCAACTCTTGCGCAACCTGGTCCGACAGTGTTTCTTGATGGTCCAACCCACGAAAAACTACAGCCATCATCCTCAGGGACCGCCACCGACGACGCTTTGCCTGCTTTGACACCCGGTCCACGCCACAACCACGTCCTTGGCCCGTCTTTACCTGCCAGGGTATGACAGGAGCGTCGTCGATGTCACCGGGTTCGCCGACAATGACCATGGAAGCATCTTGTCTCGTGCATGTGCCACGATACCGTCGTAACTGGTGCTCAACGCTTTTCATCAGCGAGAAAACACCAGTGTTACACCACTGAGCAAAAACGTTTCGGATCTTGAGCCTCCACGAGTAGGGCTGAAATTGGAAGAAAGGTTTCGAATCGTCATGACCGCAAATATGGTTGTGTCGAATCTTGAGCTTTCGAAGCCGCAGAATGAGAAATAATGGATCAAGTAGCTGGTGAAAGGGGACATCCACTATCGAGTCTGACTTGACCATGTTGGCTGGATGTTCAGTCGCCGAGTAAACACCAACGACGAGTCGAACGAGGCTATTCACATGGATCATGAATCCGTGAACCTGAGTGATCATCGTCGCAAACGGACACTAAAGGGCTGAGAAGATGGCGTTAGCCTCGGGCGAACCCAGATTAATGTCTTGCTCCCGAAACACGAGGCGATGAAGCGTGTGTAAGTGATTTCATATCAGTCGGGTATCGTCCTGATTTCCACCATCCCAATTGAAAGGGAATACAGTGCGAAGAAGGGCTGCGAACTACAACGTGCCCGTTGACTTTCATCATTGCCCTGCTACATTCTACCGCTCGGCGACGATGACTGGTGCGTACTGACAGTATTGGCAGTGACGTTCTCAGCGAATGGCGAGTTTATCGTGAGCGGCGACAACGACGAGGTTCGAGTGTGGCAAGCGGAAGATGGCAAAGAAATGGCAAAATAAGGGGAAAGTTCAAGAAGACTGTCAACTGTCTCGCTGTGTCGAAAGATGGCCAATGGATTGCAGCGGGGACGGGCCGGCGAGGGATAGAACTGCTCTTATGGGACACAAAGACATACGAACAACATACCGGACGAGGTACCACACCTTTTGTTTTATCATGAACTCGTCAAGCAGATATCTCTGAAGAGCGACGTAGACGGTCATTTTTCGCGACATGGTGCCTTGCGAAGAAGCGATGGTGAGCAAGCGCCGAAAAACACGAGGCGATGGAGCGTGTGTACTGATTCATATCAGTGAGGGGCAACGTGTATAAAGTGCAAAGAAGGCCAACGAACCACAACGTGATTGTTGACTCTCACCATCCTCTACTACATTCTGCGGCTCGTTGGCGATGACCGGTGTGTACTGACGAGGTGGTGTTGCATTTACTTAAACTGACCAATAGAAAAGAGTACCAGCCCATCGAAATCGACGTCCGTAGAAGGTTATGGGCAGTGACATTCTCAGTGAATGGCGAGTATATCGTGAGCGGCGACGACAACAAGGTTAGAGTGTGGCGGGCAGGAGACGGCAAAGCAGTGGCAACAATGAGCACCGGGACTGTCAACTGTCTCGCTGTGTCATAAGATGGCCGATGGATCGCGGCGGGGACTAACTCTAAAGCCTTGTTCGTGTGGGACGCAACGACGTATGTTGAACAAGTCTTGAAGCACAAGCACAGCGACCGCATCGACGCGGTCGATCTCTCGCCCGACTCGACAAGACTCGTCTCTGTAGCAGGGAACACAGCCACCATTTGGGACGTCGCAAACACTCCTCCATCGGGGGTATGTGTCCGCAGCGAAATATTCACCGAACGGCAATCGAATCGCGACAGCCACTAAACAATCCGTTCGAGTCTGGGACAGTAGCGATGGCCGCCCGCTCGTCCACTTCAAAGTCAATTTAACCTCGGAATACAACTCTGGCCTTCTATGGTGCAACGACCATCTCTTTGTTGTATCCGCCGATAATGGCGAGTCCCCAATGCCAACCCCTTCTCGTGCATTGCCCTACCAAAGCATGGGCAGTACGTCGCATACTCTACCAAGGATACCGTCACCTTTTGGTGCACCTCAACACATGCCCAGCTCGCTCTCATCCGACACTCTCAAGACATACGTTCCATCGCATTCTCTCCCGACGACAGATTTCTCGCAATTGGTGGAAAAGACGGGAAAATTCGTATCCAAAATCTGTCGAGTATCATCGTGAGTCTCGCATCTGGATGCCGTTCTTATCCCTTCCGTCCCAGGAACCTGTCATCCAGGTTGACGACACTACATCGGACTCACCGACCACATCGTCCCGCCTACAACCCACTTTCCAGGAACTTGTCATCGAGGTCGGCGACGCTGCCTCAAACTCACCAAATCCACTGTCTCCTCTACACCTTACTTCCGAGCAACCTGCTATCCAAGTCGACGACGCTGCATCGGCCTCATTGATCCTATCGTCTCCTCTCCACCCCACTCTCCGGGAACCTGACGTCCAGACCGACAACGCTGTGCTGGACGCATGGAAAAACGATCAGCTCGAAATCGCGGACACATTATTGATTGCAGCCATCTCCAATTCTCATCGTCCGAGTCATCATGCTCTCGCTAGTCGAGCTGCTGTCCGCGCTCGTCTGCAAAAGTGGGATGCAGCCCTCCAAGATGCAGAAATGGTACTTGCTACTCTACTGTCGCATTCCACGCCGCTGACATCAAATTATGACAAGGCTATCGATGTCCAGCCATCCATCATTGCCTTCCTGGCAAAGAGCATAGCGCATGTTGGCAACGGAGAAAAGGACAAGGGATATCGCACCTGCGACATCGCCTTCGAGCACTTCCATTCATCTCACGTCACTTTTCTCCTCCTTGTCAAGGTCTGTATCTCCCCAACTCGGTTGCCTCTCGACCATTCATCGCCATTAGGCTATCATCGTGTTCATGGCCGGTGATCACATCGACGCGATATCGCGACTAGACGACCTCATTGCTACGATCCGGTTCAACTCGGTGTGCTATACGGTGCAGGCACGTGCATGTCGTGCTACCATGCGGCGAATATGGCCACTGACGCATTTACCAGGGATGTATGTATCTTTTGCTTGGAAATTCGCAGATGGAGTGCGGTGACTACGAGGGTGCGATACAGTCATTTGAGCGCGCACGAGCCAAAATACCAGACGACATCGGATAGCCCTTTTTTGCGATCCCGCTAGTAAGCTTCTCAATGCATGCATTGCAACCCATCAACATCGATGACCGCGTCCGACAGATTACTGGATGGAAATTTGACAATCTCGATAGCATGATTCGACAGCGTCTCGGTGAAGCCTTCTTTACTGTGGGTCGCATAAAGGATGCGGGCGAATCCCTTCTCGAGATGGTAGATACATTGGAAGACAAGGTGTATACGAGTGTATCTATCACCAAGTGGCTGGTGAGTTTTGTTCTCCGTCTGGTTCTACGTCCATTCAAAACGTTGCCGCAGACTTTACCCAACAATGTCTCTTGACTCTCGAAAACGGTGGTCGCGCGGTCTCGAGCGCAACTCAATACGGTGATTCGCTGACGTTTCATACTACACCATTCCTAATTGCGTGGGCAAGAGCAACGTTAGCTAATAGCGAGTGGAAAGAGGCATTGATTGCTGCTGTCAATGCAAGTATCTCTTATTAGTTCTTGTACGCCTCGTACACCTGACACTCTTGGTTTGCAGTTCGTGGTTCCAAGATTTACAATCTACCAGGTCGTATGTGAACGTCTTGAAACGATAAACCGCACAACGGATGTGGTCGAGTGTTTTCACGCAATGACGAGCGAATTGGGGGAAGAGATCTTCGCCAGCGTGCCCATGACCGAGTGGGTTTGTGGTGAGCTTATGTTCCACTTATTTATCTGTTGTACGTCAACCCTTTTACATTAGATTTCGCACAACGACGTCTTTCCGCTGACGGTGATGCCGCCCCGCCGACAACTCACACATCTCTCACGCCCCTCTTGAGGGAGTGGGCAAAAGCAAAGCTGACCCACAATTCGTGGGGAGATACTTTGCTTTCTGCGGTCGGGGTGAGTGTCTCCTTTTTCTGTCGTTACCGTCTTGAGGGATTGAGGTTTGCAGTTCACACTCTCCCGAATCGAAATCTATAGGGTGGTATGTGAACGTCTCGAAACAATCGACTGCATATCGGATGTGGTCGAGTGTTTCCACGAGATGACGAACGAATTGGGAGGCGAAACATTGAAACTGCATGATGGGCATCTGGCTTGGGCTCTTGGTGAGCAGCGAGCGTCCTGCATGTGCACTTACTTACAGCACACTTTCTGTTAGACTTTAGGCAGCGTTCCTCCGAGGAGCTGGAGTATCTCGGAGACAAGGCAGTGGACGCGGAGCAATATGACAATGCCATCTCGCACTACTCGAGTGCATTGTCTCTCATTCCCTCCACTCCTCAAGCGATTTTTATCAAGCGAAGCAAGGCACAATTGGCAACCGGTTCATGGAAACAGGCTCTAGAGGATGCAAACCAGGTACTTCATTTTTACTTCGTGGAGGTCAATCTTGTTGAATCATTGTAATCAGGTGATCACACTCGATCCATCGTCTCCGTGGGGTTACAAAATGAAGCGCGCGGCTTTACACATGGAAGGAGACTATGACAATGCGATTGATGCGCTCGAGATGATGCTCACTAGGATGGCAGAGTCACCTGATCCGGACGTCCAGCGTGAGTTGTGACCTCATCACCATGATGAACGTGACGTGTTCACACTGTTTGATAGAGCAAGCCGACCGATACATCAGTCCATCGAGCACACGAGCATTGATTCGCAAGATTGTCCAACGGACTCTACATCGTTCGCCACGTGTGCTCATCAACACGAGCACCGGTCGTCTCCACGATAGAGCTGGGCAGGCATCCGTATTCGAAGCCCTACCAATTTTCAACGAGCTTGTATCCTCGACCACAACACGTATCGACTAGGTCCGGATCAAACGTGAAGTGCGACAGTACTTTCAATACGTGATGCTGTCGCACAAATGGGAAGACAACGAACTGTTGTTCTAGCAGGTGGTGCAGATAGCGGTGTATGACCTGGAGACGTCTCTGACTTCTGACAAGTTGCGAACCTTTTGCATGATCGTTCGGGATGCGGGATTCAATTGGGCATGGAGCGATACATGTTGCATCAATAAATCAGATCACTTCGTACTCCAGGAAGCCCTGGTGGCCATGTTCAGGTGGTACCAGGGATCCGCCATGGTGATCGTTTTCCTCCGTGGTGTTCGCCCTTCATCGCCGCACGGTGCTCTCGCAGGCAGTATCTGGAACACTCGGGCTTGGACACTTCAGGAGTATATTGCCGCCAAGATCATTCGCTTCTATACCGAGGATTGGACTCTTTACAGGGATCTAGATGTGCCGAACCACAAGGAATCACCAGAAATCATCTCGGAGATGGAGCAAGCCACCGGGGTCTCTGCCCAGCAGTTGAAGGAACTTCGTCCAGGGTTGAGCAGCATTTGGGAAAAATTGCGTCTAGCTTCGACCCGGAGGACGACATGGGTAGAAGATGCTGCATACTCACTCCTTGGCATTTTCTCGGCCATCGGTATACCTGCGATATATGGTGAGGGAGAGGCTTCCCTGGGACGTCTATTGGCAAATGTGCTCACGAGATCTGGAGATGCGAGTATCCTTGCATGGACTGGGGAGTCCAGCCGCTTCAACAGCTGCCTGCCCGCTCGTATTGCCGTATTCAGTGGACCGGCAACTTCTCACCTCCCTCCTCCCATTCCTGACTCCGAGATGGAGCATATCATCACCGTGTTACATACCCCTTCATTCGATCTCGATGCAGCCTTGAGATTACACGACCGTCTTGATGAGCTTCCTACTCCTCGCTTCGCAGAGAGTCGGATGACACTTCCATGCATCGCCTTCCAACTCCCCCCTCCTTCCTCATCTCGAATAGGTTCAACTCGTGTTTATCACGCGGATACCATTGTCTTTGGGAAGGTGGAAATCAGGACAAAACATAACCTCTCTCGGATGAATTCACTGTATCTTGTTCACCCTTGGTTGGACAGTCTCCTGCAGCATGGAGATATACACAGTGGTCCGTTCGTGGAGGACGATGAAGAGATCTTTAACGAGGACACAGACGACGAGCAAAGTGACGATGACTCGTCCTTACTTTCTGAACCTGAATCGCTGTCATCCCCTGCTCCCGTTCAAATCATCCCAGTGGACAGAGAGAGGAGAGCACGACGACTTGTAGCGCGTCTTAGGCAGCCATTTGGTGCACTCTTGTTTACGCTGGTATCGACGGAACAACGCGCGACAGTCTACAAGCGGGTTGCGGCTGATAGCATGATTACGGTGCGATTCCAGGACAGTGTCTCGCTCGCTAATATTCTCGACAATGTGCGTATACTCGATGTGTTGTAATTTACGTTTGAATTAGAACTCCAGTATTCTGCTTGTTGCGCGTTTGTAGGTTCGAGTGACAGCTTTACCGTGAGAAAGCGCATGCTTGGTCGAGGAACAGGCATTTCAGTCTCACGCTGTTTCTGTACCATCATGCTTGGATTCGTCAGCTATTCTGGGCGGGGAAGAAGCGTCGACATCTTGGTCGTTCGCTTCCCACCACCTCATGTCTGCCAGCACGATCACCAACCCAGAGGCGCAGCCTCTACTGAGTTCCTCCCAACCGCCCACTTATCTCGACGATAACCCAGTCCAGAGTTCTCGCGCTGCGGGTGGCAGTGATGAGGAGTCCAACAATCCCGAGACCAACGACGTCGGCCCTCCGAAGACCAAATCATGGTCCACGATCGCGTTCCAGAGTGTTATCGTGCTCTTTGTGCTCATCGTAGTCGGCCTCTTCATCAAGGGGTTCATTGACGCGGACGATGTTGAGGTCTGGTTTTATCTCTCTCGAGCGGTACTCTCTTTTGGGGTGACTTACTCGTGGTCGATCAGTTCGACTTGGGCACGGCCCTCAAGAGTGCCCTTGGTGGTGGACTCAGCGGCGCCGCAGGTGAGAATTTGAAAATTTGCTTCAAACCAGACATGGGACGACAACTCATCTTTTCATATCTAGCTATGGTCCTCCAGGTCTTGGCCCTCATGGTAAGTGTCGATAAGCGTTTGCATCAATTGTACTCAATCGTCCCCCATAGCCCTTGCGGACAGTTATGAACTATCAGTATCGCTACGGAACGTCGAGCACCCAAGCGATCAAGACGCTATACGCAGACGGTGGCTGGACGAGGTACTACCAGGGTCTCGCCGCAGCACTCATTCAAGGACCCGTGTCACGTTTTGGTGACACCGCGGCCAACGCAGGCGTTCTTGCGCTTCTGCAGAGCAACACCTTTATGAAGAAACTTCCGACGTTCGTCAAGACCATTTTTGCGAGCATTGCTGCGGCGTGCTTTAGGATGCTTTTGACACCTGTCGATACCATCAAGACTACCATGCAAACCCAAGGCAAGGATGGTATGGCACTACTCAGAGCGAGGGTTAGTCGTGAACTTGATGGGGTGGCGTGATCTCACACGCATCGGCTTCTCATCACTAGGTCAGGAAATATGGCATTGGTACTCTGTGGTACGGCGCCTTGGCGACAGCGGCAGCCACATTCGTGGGCCATTATCCCGTAGGTATTCTCACTCTATTGTGCCGTTCTCGGGTTCGATTTGGGTTTCGTCTAGTGGTTTGGGACATACAACTACCTCGATGCGAACCTTCCCCTACCCACCACCGTTCTCGAGAAGCTTGTTCGCTCGGCATTTATCGGATTCGTGGCTTCCCTCGCCTCTGATTGTATCTCGAATTCCTTGCATGTAGTCAAGACCTACCGCCAAGTCAGCGCTACCCGTGTCGCGTATCTAGATGCGGCTCGTGCGGTGATTGCTGCCGACGGCGTCGCAGGCTTGTTTGGGCGTGGCCTCAAGACGCGGATCTTGGCCAATGGTCTACAGGGCATTATGTTTTCGGTACTATGGAAATTGTTTATGGATTTGTGAGTATATGCTGCCTTGCCGCTCTTTTCTCGGGGAATTAATGGATCTATTGGAATAGATGGAACGAAAAGGCGAGTTGACGTACATGACGTTTGTCACGAGTGTCGACGGGCGTATATAAGATTGTGATCACCCGTACTCACGAGATATCTTACCTGGAATCATTTTTTTGATATCGAATCACTGACATATGTATGCAGTACCTTGAGCGAAGTTGTGATGTGGGTAAGGGGTATTTCTATCTATCCATCAGTTGTACTACTTGTTCCCTGCCACCATTCTCCCAATCATCCCAGCAGATCGCAAATACTGCCGTGTGTCTACCTAGCGTACCTGGCCTCGGATCGCCCTCTCTTATATCTTCACCATTACCTACTTTTCCCTGCCCACTCACGAAAACTCGATCCCACATTAGCCGAGCTTCTCGCTTGAACCCCATCCTTTCTGCCACCCTGATCGAAGCCTCGTTCTTCTCAGACGTTTGCCACTGTACACGTCTCAGTCCAAGTCCAGACGGTGACGCCGTAGGCAAGTCCAATGCATAGCGGAGGAGTAACCCCACCGCGTTCGTCGTGACATGTGTCCGTTGAAACGGCGGAAGAACGATAATGCAGCCGATGTCGACGCTGAGGTGTGTGGGTGATCCATGGATGTACCCAATCATGCCTGCAAAATCTATATCGGAAGGCGGCACGTTCGTCCCGTCGTTGATGCGGGGTGTCCGAGTTTTATCGATGATGGCGTACAATATGTCGCCCGTGTCTGGTTGGATATGAACATGAATGTACTGTTCGGTGAAGATGGTGGCGGAGGGAAAGGGCCCGGCGGGAAGGTGTTGGTACAGCTCTGGATAGGACGAGGAACCTTGCAAGAAGAGATCGACGTGTTGAGCCGGCTGGAGCGGTTGGGTGTGTGTGGTGTTAGGTCTCGACTATGCATCGGGGACTGGGACTGCCTCACGATGAACGGTGTCAACTTGACACGGTCATTTTCGAGTTCGCGGACCGGGAAGCAAAAGTTGACGTCGTACGGAGCTGGCGTTGGGGCCGACATTCAATTGGCCTGGTGGTAGAACGGTGGGCCACGCCTCTGAAGAACTGCTCGTCCAAATAAGAGCCTTATCTTATCTTATCTACAGACCATTGTGTACGCCATATACCCCCCAGCCCCACGAACTGCCGCGGCCTATGAATCGAGGCTGGAACTGTATACTATTCAAGATGATCGCGGTTGTCAGCCCAGATTGCACTTCAGAATTCACCAAAATTGAAGTTATGCGTATTGATTGGATCAAAAAGAACGTCAAGGTTTACAGCAAAGATCCGGCTTTAAGATACCTGCTCTCCGTGCGGTCTTTGGCGAAACCTACCCCGATCTGGTGTGGGTCGTCGTACTAGGGTACGATGTCGACGATGTCACAAAAGATCTCGAGAATCCGAGATGGCGAAACACCAGCATCGAGTTCTGTGGAGGTACGCACGTCGCAAAGACGGGTGATATCAAGGTGTGTGTGATTATCGGGGAATCGGGAATTGCCAAAGGTATCAGACGAATCACTGCTATTACTGGACAGGAGGCCCAGGAAGCAACACGCGTCGCAAACGAATTTAAATCGCGCCTTGATGTCCTTGAATTAAACTGACTCGGGGAATTAAAGGACCCTGGTCTCAAGGCTCTTACAGTAGTAAGCTGGATCATTGAACGTGTTTTCATGTGATGCTTACGCATACCCCAGGAGCTCGGGCAAGCAGATATCTCGGTTTTGGTCAAAGCAGGTTTGAAAGAGCGTCTCGGAGCAATTCGCAAGGCATTCGACAAGCAGATAAAGGAGAAAGAAGCCGGGCTCAACAATCTGTGCGTGTTTCGTCACCCCAAGAGATATAGCTGAACAACAGGTCTTTGATAGGCCATTGACACGTTGGTCACCTATTTCAACGAAAATCCAAATGCTATAGGGTACTTTGCGAGTATTGACGTGGATGGCAACTCCAAGGTGGATTACGCCTTGGGACTATGAGTTTAGGAGAGAATCTGATTATCGCGGAAAAAAACAGATTCTTCAAAACGTTGTCGCCCAAGGCGAAAAGCTCGGGAAAGCTGTGCATGTGTTCAGTGCGAACGCGGTACCCGAAAATGTCCGGGAGAAAGGATTTGATGCTCGAACGTGGGCCTCGAAAGTGACAGAGATCGTCCATGCATAGAGGTGTTGGTCAGGTTGATAATAAGTCGATCCAGGCTGGAGGGAAAGAGGATAGCGCTCAGGGTGTCGGTGTCAATGTAGGGGAAATCGAGAATGCCATCAGGATCGCGCGTGAGGCATATCTGATTAGCAAATGATTCATGATTCCTGGGGGAGTTGAATGTTGTAGACGTACGTAGACATGGGTACAGCCAATCTAGCGGTGCACATTGCCACAGCGCCCATCACGCATCTGACTCGCATTATCCGACGATGACTCATCCCTTGGGAGAGATTTAAGGCCGTTGTGTTGCCAAAGGCAACTCCAAAAACACATCATGTCAGGTGGCCAATTATATCCACTCGAGATAAATCCTCATACTGGAGAGCCTTTTCTCCGTCTTCCCCCTCCGAACGACAACATTATTCTAACGCCTCCACGTGCAAATGATGCCAAGTGCCTCGCCCCCATCATCAACGATCCTAGGGTATCAGTATGGTTAGAAGGACCACCGATTCCATACCGTGACGAATATGCAGGAGAATGGCTTGCACAAATCATAAAGGAAGGCGAGGACATCCTGGCAGAGTTGAGGGAGGAGGATCGGTTGAACCCAGACGGTCCATTGAAACTGGTTGGAGGGTGTCCGGTCAGACACATAAGGGAGGTTCTCCCGGGTGGGACAGACATCTATATTGGTGACATTGGAATCCACCGCGCGCTTATGGAAGAGGTGCTCGATCCTGAGGAGAGAAAGAAGGCGATGGCAACGAACAACGAGAAAGCAGTTGGGGATCCGAGCACCGTATGGTCGTTTGGAGGTACGGACCACTTTCGCTGAAAAGAAGGTTCATACTGAGTGATTGCGGACAGACTACCTCGCGCCATCACACCACGGACGAGGGATCATGAGTGCGGCAATGGGGACGATAATCAAGCAGTGGGCGATACCACGAATGGGGGTTCGGTGCATGGTGGGATACACATTTGCAGGAAACGAAGGTAGTAAACGAGTGTTTGAGAAGAACGGATTCGAGTGGAAAGGTACCCTAGACAATGGCAAGCTGGTTCGGGGAGAGCACAAGATGCTCAACTATTTGCACTGGCAACTGTAAATAAATAAATAAATAGACTAAACCTTCCCTGCGGCTCGTTCATCGCCATCTTCTTCGTAGCAAAATCAAAAGGGTATTTCTATCTATCATAAGTTGTGCTACTTGTTCCCTCCCGCCATTCTCCCAATCATCCCAGCATGTAGCAAGCAGCACTGTGTGTCTACCTAGCGTATCCGGCATCGGATCACCTGCTCTTACATCCTCCCCGTTCCCCATCTTTCCTTTTCCACCCACGTAAACCCTATCCCACCTTAACAGACCTTCTCGCTTGAACCCCATCCTTTCTGCCACCCTGATCGAAGCCTCGTTCTTCTCCGACGTTTGCCACTGTACACGTCTCAGTCCAAGTCCAGTCGGTGTAGCCGTAGGCAAGTCCAATGCATAGCGAAGGAGCAACCCCACCGCATTCGTCGTCACATGTGTCCGCTGAAACGGCGGAAGAATGATGATAAACCCAATCTCGACGCTCAGATGTGTGGGTGAGCCATTGAGATACCCGATTGTACCTGCAAAATCTATATCGGAGGGCGGCAGTGCGTTCGTCCGACCGCTCGCATTCGCACGTGGCCGTGGCCGAGTTTTATCGATGACGGCGTAGAGGGTGCAGCCTGGGTTGGGCTGGATCCGGCCTTGAACGAGTTGTTCGACGAAGGCCGTGGCGGAGGAAAAAGGTCCGAAGGGAAGGTGTTGGTAGAGCTCCGGATGGGACGAGGAGCCTTGAAAGAAGAGGTCGGCGTGTTGAGCGGGCTGGAACGTTCCGATCATGGATCGAGCAATAGGTTTGGTGTGTATCGTCAGGTCTTATCGATCGGGAACTGTGGAGACATACGATGAAGGGTGTTAGCTTGACACGCTCATTTTCGAGTTCACAGACTGGGAAGCAAAAGTTGAAGTCGAACTGAGCCGGCGGCGTTGGGGTCGACATTGTGATAGAGACTCAAAGAGCGCTCAAGAGTGCTTCTACTGAGCCAAGCGTACGTCTTATCTTATCTTATCTTATCCACAAGCATGTTGTGCATTCAAGGAGGGCGATCCAATGCCGGGTACGTCGGGCAGACACACGGTCATGTTTGCGATCTGCTGGGATGATTGGGAGAATGGCGGGAGGGAACAAGTAACACGGCTCATGGACAGATAGAAATACCCTTCAGTCGGCTTTTACCCATATTGCAATACTGTGCCAAGTCAATCAATGAATCGCATTCACAGTCTGTGCCTCAAAGAGAATAGCTCGGAATGGGAATAGATGGTGGGGTGTTAGTGCTCGGTATGTCAGTACAGTCCTGTATCATGAAGAACAGTGAATGCTAAACATAGTATACCAGTGACGTTGGCTGGCGAAGGACGGTCTGCACAAGATTGCCAGTGCAAAGCTCGTCGTTATCTGACCTACCAGCATGGATATTGTTTCTGGAAATCAATATTGATGCTGCAGGAGAAAAACTCACCGATGTGTTGTCTCTTACATCCTCCCCGTTCCCCATTTTTCCTTGTCCACCCACGTAAACCTTATCCCACCTTAACAGACCTTCTCGCTTAAATCCCATCCTCTCTGCCACCCTGATAGAGGCCTCGTTCTTCTCGGACGATTGCCACTGTACGCGCCTCAGTCCAAGTCCAGGCGGTGTAGCCGTAGGCAAGTCCAATGCATAACGAAGGAGCAACCCCACCGCGTTCGTCGTGACATGTGTCCGTTGGAACGGTGGAAGAATGACGACGAAGCCGATTTCGATGCTGAGGTGTGTGGGTGACCCAAAAAAGATCGTGCCTGCAAAGTCCATCGACGAGGGCGGCGCGTTCGTCCAGTTGCTCGTGCGCGGTGTTCGTGTTTTATCGATGATGGCGTAGAGGATATTACCTGGCTTTGCTTGCATCCGAGCATGAGCGAATTGTTCAAAGGCGGCAGCGGACGAAAAGGGACCGGAGGGGATGTGTTGGAAGAGGGATGGTGAAGAGCCTCGGAAGAAGAGATCGGCATGTTGAGCGGGCTGTGGAGGATTGCGATCATGCATCATGGGCTACTAATTGAAGACTGTGGAGACTTACGATGAACGGTGTCAGTTTGACACGGTCGTTTTCGAGCTCGCGAACTGGAAAGCAAAAGTTAACATCGTACGGGGTCGACATTGTAGAGTGGTGTGGTAGAACGTACGACCTGGGCAATTATTTCAGTATTCATAAATTCAGACAACCATCAACGCTGTCATCACGGGCCATTGGTGAGAAGCTGACGGGCTCAATTGGACATGTCACGGAGGTAGAGCGGTCCACGCCTCTACTGAATACAGAATCAACACATCGAGTATGCGCACATTGTCGAGAATATTAGTGGTGAAGAGCCTCGGAAGAAGAGATCGGCATGTTGAACGGGCTGTGGAGGATTACGATCATGCATCATGGGCTACTAATTGAAGACTGTGGAGACTTACGATGAACGGTGTCAGTTTGACACGGTCGTTTTCGAGCTCGCGAACTGGAAAGCAAAAGTTGACGTCGTACGGGGTCGACATTGTAGAGTGGTGTGGTAGAACGTACGACCTGGGCAATTATTTCGGTATTCATAAATTCAGACAACCATCAACACCGTCATCACGGGGGTCGCGACGGCCATTGGTGAGAAGCTGACGGGCGGGCTCAATTGACATGTCACGGAGGTAGAGTGGTCCACGCCTCTACTGAATACAGAATACTCACAGACTACAACACATCGAGTATGCGCACATTGTCGAGAATATTAGCGAGCGTGACATTGTCCTGGAATCGTACCGTAATCATGCTATCAGCCGCAACCCGTTTGTAGTCTGTCGCGCGTCGTCCCGTCGATACCAGCGTAAACAAGAGTGCACTAGATGGCTGCCTAAGACGCGCGACAAGTCGTCGTGCTTCCCTCTCTCTGTCCACTGGTAATAGTTGAGCAGGAGCAGGGGATGACGGCGATGATGAAAGCGATGATGAATCGTCGTCACTTTCCTCGTCCGAGTCGTCTGTGTCCTCGTAAAAGATCTCATCGTCCGCCACCATCGCGCTACTGTGCATGTTTCCGTGTTGTAGGAGCATGTCCAACCAAGGGTGAACAAGATACAGAGAATTCATTCGAGACAGGTTATGTTTTGTCCTGATTTCCACCATCCCAAAGGGAATGGTATCCGTACGATAAACACGACCTGAACCAGTTCGATGTACCGAAAAAGGCGGGATTTGGAAATTAATGCATGGAAGTGTCATCCGACTCTCTGCGAACCGAGCGGTAGGAAGCTCATTGAGACGGTCGTATAATCTCAAGGCTGTGTCGAGGTCAAATGAAGGCGCACGTAACCCGGCGATGATATGCTCCATATCGAAGTCGGGAGCAGGTGGAGGGAGATGAGATGTTGCTGGTCCGTTGAATACGGTTATACGAGCGGGAAGGCAGCTATTGAAGCGGCTAGACTCCCCAGTCCATGCAAGGATACTCGCATCTCCAGATCTCGTCAGAACATTCGCCAACAGACGTCCCAGAGAAGCCTCTCCTTCACCGTATATCGCGGGTATACCAATAGCCGAGAAAATGCCAAGGAGAGAGTATGCAGCATCTTCGACCCACGTTGTCCTTCGGGTTGAAGCCAGACGCAAATGCTGCTCAAGCCTGGGCGAAGTTCCTTCAACTGCTGGGCAGAGACCCCCGTGGCTTGCTCCATCTCCGTGATTATTTCCGGTGAGTCCTTGTGGTTCGGCACATCTAGATCCCTGTAAAGAGTCCAATCCTCGGTATAGAAGCGAATGACCTTGGCGGCAATATACTCCTGAAGTGTCCAAGCCCGAGTGTTCCAGATGCTGCCTGCGAGAGCACCGTGCGGCGATGAAGGGTGAACACCACGGAGGAAGACGATCACCATGGGGGATCCCTGGTACCACCTGAACATGGCAACCAGGGCTTCCTGGAGTACGAAGTGATCTGATTTATCGATACAACATGTATCGCTCCATGCCCAGTTGAATCCCGCATCCCGAACAATATTACAGAATGTTTGCAACTTGTCATGAGTCAGAGACGTCTGCAGGTCATACACCGCTATGTGCACCACCTGCTGGAACAGAGGTTCGTTGTCTTCCCATTTGTGCGACAGCATCACATATTGGAAGTACTGTCGCACTTCACGTTTGATCCAGACGTAATCAATACGTGTCGTGGTCGAGGATACGAGCTCCTTGAAAAGTGGTAAGGCTTCAAATACAAATCCCTGCTCAGTCCTATCGTGTAGACGACCAGTGGCTGTGTTGATGAGCACACGTGGCGAACGATGTACAGTCCGTTGGATGACTTTGCGGATTGCCGCTCGTGTGCTCGATGGACTGATGTACCGATCACCTTGCTCTATCATAGAGTGTAAAAATGTCACCATCATGAAACGAGGACACAACTCACGCTGGACGTCCGGAACAGCTGACTCTGCCATCTTTTTGAGCATCACCTCGAACGCATCAATCGCATTGTCATAGTCTCCTCCCTCGTGTAAAGCCGCATGCTTGATCTCGTAGCCCCATGTAGATGATGGATCGAGTGTAATGACCTGATTACGATGCATCAGGATTATTGACCTGCACAAAGCAAAAAACGAGGTACCTGATTTGCATCTCCTAGAGCCGGTTTCCATGAGCTGGTTGCCAACCATGTCTTGCCTCGCTTGACAAGAATCGTTTGCGACGATGGAATGAGGGACAATGCAGTTGAGTAGCACGAGATGGCATCGTCATATTGCTCCGCGTCCACTGCCTTGTCTCCGAGATGCTCCAGCTTCTCGGAGGAACGCTGCCGAAAGTCTGACAGAAGGTGTGCTGTAAGGGAGTGCACACGCAGAACGCTCGCTGCTCACCAAGAGCCCAACCCAGATGCCCATCATGCGATTTCAATGTTTCGCCTTCCACTTCGTTCGTCATCTCATGGAAACACTCGACCGCATCCGCTATGCGGTCCATCGTTTCGAGACGTTCGCATACCACCCTATATATTTCGACTCTAGAGAGTGTGAACTGCAAACACTAATCTCAAGACGCTACAGCAGAAAAAGGAGACACTCACCCCGACCGCAGAAAGTAAGGTATCTTTCCACGAAGTGTGGGTCAGCTTCGCTTTTGCCTACTCCTTCAAGAGCAGGGCGAGGGAAGTTTGGGTTGTCGGCGGGGCGGTATTACCGTCAACGGAAAGACGTCGTTGTGCAAAATCTAACAGAAAAGGGTTGACGCACGACTGATAAACAGGGGGAGCATAGGCTCACCACAAACCCACTCGGTCATGGGCACGCTGGCGTAGATCTCTTCCCCCAATTCGCTCGTCATTGCGTAAAAACACTCGACCATATCCGTTGTGCGGTTTATCGTTTCGAGACTTTCACATACGACCTGGTAAATTGTGAATCTTGGAACCACGAACTGCAAACCAAGAGTGTCAGGCTACGAGACGTGCAAAGAACCAAAAGGAGATACTTGCATTGACAGCAGCAATCAATGCCTCTTTCCACTCGCTATTCGTTAATGTTGCTCTTGCCCACACAATTAGGAGTGGTGTGGGGGTCTGCAGATTAGAAGTAGCATGAAGCGTCAGCGAATCACCGTGTTGAGTTGCGCTCGAAGCCGCGCGAGCATCGTTTTCGAAAGTCAAGAGACATTGTTGGGTAAAGTCTGCGGCAACGTTTTTCAATGCACAGAGAACCAGAACGGAGAACAAAACCCACCAGAAACCCACTTGGTGATGGATACACTCGTATAGACTTGGTCTCCCAAGGCATTTACCATATCGAGAAGAGACTCGGCCGCATCCTTTATGCGACCCATAGCAAACAAGGCTTCAGAAAGACGCTGTCGAATCATGGTATCGAGATTGTCAAATTTCCATCCAGTAATCTGTCAGACGCGGTCAGCGAAGTTGATGGGTTGCAATACACGCGCTGAGAAGCTTACTAGCGAGATCGCAAAAAGGGGCTGTCCGATGTCGTCCGGTATTTGGGCTCATGCGCGCTCAAATGACTGTATCGCACCCTCGTAGTCACCGCACTCCATCTGTGAATTTCCAAGCAAAATATACATATATCCCTGGTAAATGCGTCAGTGGCCATATTCACCGCATGGTAGCACGACATGCATATGCCTGCACCGTATAGCACACCGAGTTGAAGCGGATCGTACCAATGAGGTCGTCCAGGCGAGATATCGCGTCGATGTGATCACCAGCCATGAACACGATGATAGCCTAAGGGCGATGAACGGCCCGAGATGCAACCAAGATAGGGAAATACAGACCTTGATAAGGAGGAGAAAAGTGACATGAGATGAATGGAAGTGCTCGAAGGCGATGTCGCAGGTGCGATATCCCTTGTCCTTTTCTCCATTGCCGACATGCGCTATGCTCTTTGCCAGGAAGGTAATGATGGATGGCTGGACATCGATAGCCTTGTCGTAATTTGATGTCAGTGGCGTTGTATGCGACAGTAGAGTAGCAAGTACCATTTCTGCATCATGGAGGGCTGCATCCCATTTTTGCAGACGAGCGCGGACAGAAGCTCGACTAGCGAGTGCATGATGACTCGGACTATGAGACTTGGAGATGGCTGCGGTCAATAATGTGTCCGTAATTTCGAGCCGATCATTTTTCCATGCGTCCAGCACAGCGTCATCGGTCTGGATGTCAGGTTCCTGGAGAGTGGGGTGGAGACCAGACGACAGGATCGATGAGGCCGATGCAGTACCATCGACTTGGATAGCAGGTTGCTCGGAAGTAAGGTTCAGAGGAGACAGTGGGTTTGGTGAGTTTGAGGCAGCGTCGCCGACCTCGATGACAGGTTCCTGGAAAGTGGGTTGTAGGCGAGACGATGGGGTTGGTGAGTTCGATATAGCATCGTCATCCTGGATGACAGGTTCCTGGGACGTAAGGGATAAGAACGGCATCCAGATGCGCCGTAATCCAATGAGACAGATACTCACGATGATACTCGACAGACTTTTGATGCTGATTTTACCACTATTTCCACCAATTGCAACAAATCTGTCGTCGGGAGAGAATGCGATGGAATGTATGTCTTGAGTGTGTCCGACGAGAGCGAGCTGGGCATGTGTTGAGGTGGACCAAAAGGTGACGGTATCCTTGGTAGAGTATGCGATGAATTGTCCATGTCTTGGTAGGGCAATGCACGATAAATTGCTGCTACCTGGGACTCGCCATTGCGCGACCAGTGACCCGGTGGATGCGTCGAATTCCTTGATTGTATCGGCAGATACGACCAAGAGATGGTCGTTGAACCAGAGCACACCAGTGTTGGACCACGGGGTTACTTTGACTGGGATGTCCACTCACAAACGGCCATCGCTACTGTCCCAGACTCGTGTTTGTACTTGTTTACCAGTTGCGACACCCCAAATAATGGCTGAAATAATGGCTGTGTTGCCTGATCCCGGGCGAGAAAAGTAGCTGCTATCTTTGTGCTTCAAGACTTGTTTGTACGTCCTTGCGTCCCACACGAACAGGCCGTTAAGGTTGGTCCCCGCTGCGATCCATTTGCCATCCTTCGACACAGCGAGACTGTTGACGACCCCCGTCCTCATTGCCGCCATTGTTTTGCCGTCTTCTGCCCGCCACACTCCAACATTCTTGTTGTCACCGTTCGCTGAGAATGTCACTGCCCGTAACCTTCTACGGACGTCGATTTCGATGGTATGGGAATGTTCTTCTCCAATAGTCAGTTTAGATGCAACACCACCTCGTCAGTACGCACCAGGCATCGTCGACGAGCCGCACAATGTAGCAGAGAATGGTGAGAGTCAACGATCACGTTGTGGTTCGTTGGCCTTCTTTGCACTTTATACACGTTGCCCCTCACTGATATGAATCAGTGCACACGCTCCATCGCCTCGTGTTTTTGGCGCTTGCTTGCAAACACCTCTTCGTCAAGGCACAAGGCACCATGAAAACATGCATCTGCGTGGCCGGTAAGTTGTCGCACTTACCCAACACTCTACGCTTCATCGTATAGATATGTTCAAGATGAAGCATTCTCTCGCAGGCGTAGCACCTGGTTCGCGCACAGATTATTCGACTGGTTTCACTCCCGATGTGCGTCTTCCTCAGCAAGCTTCACTTGACCTTTGCAGAACGAACCATATGCTCACTCGTGACCGTCAGCTATTCTATCGGCCCCGATATCCACGTAAATGAATGTCCCAAAAGTGCGCTCGTGCACCCCGTTCGGGAGCAAGGTGCTGATCGAACGGCTCCACCTCGGTTACCACCTCGCCCAAGGCAAGCTCCGTCCCGGTCCGCCATTTAGTGTCCATTTGCAAACGATGATGGCTCAGCCTTTCCCTCTTCCCTTTCCGCAGCTATGTCTGATTATCATGGTATTCCCCTTTGCAATATCGTACACAGCTCGTTAGTATGACGTGTAAGTGAAGGCAGTTCGTTCGATCCCTTGCACGTGGCCATGTCCGAGTTTTATCGATGATGACATAGACTCTGGGTGCAGCTGGATCCCTTATCAATCGGGAACTGTGGAGACTAGTACTGGGAAGCAAGTCATGTGGTAGATGACGTATCCTGCCGAGGACCGGCATCAACTCTGAGAATCGACGTCATAGTCATGCGCAGTGGACTGGATCGAGGCCATGAGTCAAGCATATATAAAGTGGACCCCTGTATTTATCCCAGACCTATTGATTGTTATTCTATCATGGTGCGTACGATGACTTTAATCGTCGACAAGCTTGTGCTCACACTGGTCAAGGGTGCCATTATTTCGTCCATCGCCCTCGCCATCAACGCCGTCATCACGGGGATCGCGACGGTCATTGTGACGGTCGTCTGGGCTATAACTACGGTGCGTCTTCTAGTACAAATCAGGCACCACTCTAATGCATCCCTGACCCTCCTCATGTATGGTTGTATCTTCAATCAGGTCATTGTATCCATTTTCGATACAATCATGGATATTTTGTGCTGTCGGTGCCGTGGTTCTACACGGCACAGGTCCACTGGCAGCAGATGGAGAAGGTGGAGAATGGGTCACGGGCATGTTGCCACACCTATGTTTTGATTCCAGTTGATGTCGATTTATGACTTTTATCATTGTACATGACGTGGTCGTGTTCTGTCATTCTGGTCCTTTGACATTTTCTTCTTTGCCGCGCCTGATCCAAGGCTGCAGCAACACATGCTTTTGTCTGACCACCGCTGCGGAGACTACTTGGTTTCACGAATTAGTCTGTCTGAAGATATATCAGCGTTAAGGTACTCTTGCATCCAAGTAGAA